>PVKC010003121.1:0-40259 GCA_004027635.1 Crocidura indochinensis | reverse complement strand
TCATTAAAATGGCAATACTCCCCAAAGCATTATACAGATTTAATGCGATCCCTATAAAGATACCCATGACATTCTTCAAAGAAGTGGATCAAACACTTATGAAGTTCATCTGGAACAATAAACACCCTAGAATAGCTAAAGCACTCCTAGGGAAAAGGAAAATGGGAGGCATTACTTTCCCCAACTTTAAACTGTACTACAAAGCAATAGTTATCAAAACAGCATGGTATTGGAATAAAGACAGACCCTCAGATCAGTGGAATAGGCTTGAGTTCTCAGACACTGTCCCCCAGACATACAAGTACCTAATTTTTGACAAAGGAGCCAACCCAGGTTTAAGCCCTATTGTCTCTGCATCATACCAGGAGTGAGTCTTAAGTACAGAGCCAGGAGTAACCCCTGATCACCACCAGATGTGGCCCTAAATATATGTATCTAGTATATTTATAACTATACGCATATGTATACACATACATACATGCGATTTTAGAATCATGGAAATTTTTAGCACACCTTTTTTGAGAGGTGGGGGAGAGTTGTTCTGGGCCATACCTTGTGGTGATTGGGCAACCATATGCAATACTGGAGATCAAACCAGCATCAGCTACAAGGCAAGTAAGTACCTTAATCCCTGTATTATCTTTTACAAAACAGAATTTTGTAAAAATATTTCAGCTTTTTCAATTTACAAAGATAATAATTAGGGCAAGTTATGCCTGAAAATGTCATGCTTAATGTCTGTTATATAGGAAAGTTCATCTGGATATTGAGACACTGAGTCAATGTGGGGCTGATCATTAATATGTCAATACCAGCACTGAAACTAGTCTTAATTAAGTCATATCCAAATGTGAGCCATTAGTGGTACATACCAGCATTAGCATGTCTAATAATCTAAACCTTAATAAAACCCAAAACAAAACCCAAGGAACCAGGAGAGTGAAGCCGAGCATAGGAGTGGCAACCTGTAGTTCTGGATACCACCTCGGGAGGGCAGCAGCGATTGGTCCACTGCTGTTCGGTGCTGTTGAAGGTTGTGCCAGCCGGAGAGCTTCTCTTTGACATTAGTTATACTTTGTATGTTATTCCACATACTTAAGGTGATGCTACTAGGATAATGTTCTGCAAATTTACACACAGTCAAATCAGAAACAGGTGTAGTAATTTAAATTTAGCTTTATCTTATTCCCAACTATTAGCTGTTATTTGGTTTGTATATTAAAAGACATTTAATTTGTAAATTAAAATTATATATTTTCTGGGGGCTGGAGAGATAGTACAGTTAGGAGGGCACATGCCTTGCACATAATCAACCTGGATTTGATCCCTGAAGTTCCTCTGATTTCACTAGGAGTAATTCTTGAGTACAGAGACAGGAATAAACCCTCAGCATTTCTGGGTATGGCTCCTAAACAAACAAACAAACCAAATAAGTATATATTTATACTATGTGATCTCTCTATGGATTGAACAGCATCATCCAAGAAGTCGGGGAAGGGGTGCCAGAGATCCTGGCTCCACCAGGACTCACTGTGACACCTTGAAGATAAGCCACTTGTCCAGAGAAATAGGTATAGCAGGGCGAGCATTTGCTTTGCACATAGCAGACCTATGGTCACTTTCAGCACCACATATGGTCCTCTGATCACCATGGAAGTGATCCTCAATCCAGAGCCAGGGCTAAGCCCCTAGCACCAGCACATGTGGCCCAAAAATCAAACAACCAAAATAAAAAAAAAAAAAAGGTATACATTGATATATAAAACATTTCATGAAGTTCTGCACTCAAACCAGGAAACCCATTTTTATCTATTTTGTTTAGTGGTTTCCAAACCTGTGAGGCCTGGAAGTTTAGTTTTCCATGGAAATGCACTGAGCAGGCTTTGGGGAAAAACTACTCCACTTTCCCAAGGAAGCTCCAAACAAACCAATCTAACAGCAGAGTACTATCATCACACTATGTCTTAGGGCATCCTAGCAGTGTTCTTGCAACATGCCCAGAGGCCTCTCCAGCTGCCCGTCTCTACCCGCTCTGGCACATGGCCATTATCCCTGAGGTCTGGCTCTACTGAAACTCTCTCTCACTGTTCAGATTCCAGGGAAGAGGTCTGGAAACACCCAGTGCTGGTCTTGACACCTCATGAAAGCTTCAAGCATGTGAGCTTCCCTTTGAATCACTGAAAACATTCCTCTGAGAGCTAAATTTCTCCGAGAATGGGATCTCCTTTACACCTGGCATTGTGGGTTGGGTTGGCAAACTGCACTGTGTGCTCCACTGTAAATGGTGCAGAATGAATTTTAATGAGTAGCATGTTTCCTTTTATCTTCTTACTATTGTGTAAACAGGGAAGCAGAGTTTGGTCACCTTAGATTCCTTATCTATTTGGCGCACATCACAAAGAATGAGAATAAGCAGTGCTGGTGGGGATGTGGAAAGAAAAGAACTCTTATTCACTGCTAGTGGGAATGCCATCTAGTCCAGCCTTTATGGAAAACGATATGAAGTTTCCTCAAAACACTGGAAATTGAGCTCCCATATGATTCAGCTATTCATTCCTAGGGATATACTCTAGGAACACAAAAATACAATTCAAAAATCCTTTCCTCACACCTATATTCATTGCAGCGCTATTTACAATAACCAGACTCTGGAAACAACCAAGATGCTCTTCAACAGATGAATGGCTAAAGAAACTGTGGTACATATACACAATGGAATAGTATGCAGCCACCAGGAGAGATGAACTCATGAATTTTTCCCATACATGTATGTACATGGAATCTATTTTGCTGAGTGAAATAAGTCAGAGGGAGAGAGATAGACACAGAATAGTCTTACTCATCTATTTTTTTAAATAAACACTATTGAAATAATCTCAGAGACAATAGAATTAAGGGTCGGAAGGACAGGCTCACAATATGAAGCTCACCACAAAGATTAGTGAATGCTGTTAGGGAAATAACTACACTAACAACTAGCATGACAATGTTGATGAATGAGAGAAGTAGAATGCCTGTCTCGAATACAGGCAGGGGAGGAGGAGGAGAGAAATTGGGGGCATTGGTGGTGGGAATGTTGCACTAGTAAAGAGGGGCTTTCTGTTTATGACTGAAACCCAACTACAATCATGCTTGTAGTTATGGTGCTTAAATAAAAATTTTATTAGAAAAATATTACTTATCTATAAAATGAATATTATATTTCTTATGCAATTACATCAGAATATTTTTAAGATATATTTTATTTAAATGTGGGACTGAAACAATAGTACAGCAGGGAGCCTACTTACCTTATACCCCAAACTGAGCTTTACCCTCTGGATCACAAATGGTCCTGCAAGTCCTGCCATCAGTGATCTTTCTGGTGTGGCCCATAACCTCCTCCCAAATGTATGTGTGTAATGTTTCAGAAATGCCAGCAATATAATAGTAATCAATACATGGCAATTCCTGGCACTACATCTATATAGTCATTGACATCATACCCTCAGAGACTGGAAAGAATCAAAGAACCAAATATACAGTCACTCACTCAAGTAAATCACATAGTTGTAGTGTTTATTTGCAGTTGGTTGAAAAAATTTTAGAAGCTGAAGACTTCTTCAAAATTGTCTTTTCTTGGAGAGGGAGCCACACCAAGCAGTACTGGGAATAGAGGCTACACTGATTTCTGATTTGGGGAGTGTTGCTCCCAGAAATACTCAGGGACTATACTTAGGGATAAAATATTTAAGGATCAAATCCAGGTCTCTCACATGCTAAGTAGGTGCCTAACCTATTGAACAATCTCTCTGACCTAGAAGTGACCTGGAGGGAAGAAGGGAAACTGAGGCTAAGGAAAAATGATCAATTATGTGTTCCATGAGAACATAAGTTACCAAGACCCAACATTTGGCTCCTGCATTAAGAAAGCAAAAACTAGGACCTGGAGAGATAGCACTGCGGCGTTTGCCTTGCAAGCAAATGATCCAGGACCAAAGGTGGTTGGTTCAAATCCCGTTGTCCCATATGGTCCTCCACGCCTGCCAGGAGCTATTTTTGAGCAGATAGCCAGGAGTAACCCCGGAGCACCGCCGAGTGTGGCCAAAAAAACCAAAAAAAAAAAAAAAAAAAAAAAAAAAAAAAAAAAAAAAAAAAAAAAAAAAAAAAAGAAAGAAAGAAAGAAAGAAAACAAAAAAGACTATGAAAAGTGAAAAACTGAATATGACTCATATCTAAAATGAGTCATAAATCCATAAATCTGCACTTTGTATGATCCCAGGGATTCTGTAACTTAACACAAGTTTGCTTGGTTAATAACAAATTTGAACTTTTGATCTACTAAGTAATCTGCTGCAAATGTTCTCTGCAATTTGTTAAATCCCTGTTTGCCTGTTATTTCAACAGCTTTTCTACCTCATTGTCAATGATTCTGGTAGCAAAGCATCACCCCATCCCTTCACTAGATGGCACTAACCCCAATCATGAAAGGTCTGGGGAACCCAGAGGCAGAGGGGGCCAGGACAGCTCAGGAACAAAGCTGAAGGTCCTGATTCCATTTTACATGTTCATTCTCTAATATGAAAACAGATGAATTAAATATGCCATTATTCTACATTCTTAAATGTAATTGAATTTAATAAAAAATAGAACAGTGTTGGAACAGTGGCTATCTCTCTCTCTCTCTCTCTCTCTCTCTCTCTCTCTCTCTCTCTCTCTCTCTCTCTCTCTCTCCCCCCCCCCACTAAGGGGTCTCCTGATGGGATTCAATGTCCAACTCAATACACTCTTTTAGGCCTTCTTTCTAACATAAATTTCAACTCTCTGTAGCAATATTTTATAGACAACAGGAACTGATTTGATGGAATTAAAAAGTTAAATAGATTGGGGCCCAAGAGATAGTACAATGGGTAAGGTACTTGCCTTGCACACAGCTAACCCAGATTAAATGCTCAGAAACCCATTAGGTTCTCTGAGCACTGCCAGGAGTGATTCCTAAGTGCAGAGCAAGGAATAACCCCTGAGCATCACAGGGTGTGGCACACACACACACACACACACACACACACACACACACACACACACACTACATACCACACACATACACACACACACACCACACAACACATACACACAACACATAAAAATAAGAAACTCTAATGTGGGAATAATTAAAAAGGAAACTATAAGAGAACAAAGACCGCATGGAACATAAACTCAGAAAGAAGAAAAACAAATGTTTCAGAGGCAGTAAGTGTGGGAAGCTGAAAGTGAGGCTTTGCATGGGAGCCCCATCATTTCAGAGCTGGAAGGAGCCTTATAAGGAAGCAGAATTGAGCCTGAGAAATAATTTACTGGGAAATGACATAGATAATTAGTGACAAACAATCCCTGGGCCCACACTGGTTTCAGCAGGGCCTCTTCCATGGAATCATATGGCCCTCTTCACTTCTCATTAAATTCTTCATGAAATCTAAGGGAATCCACATGGAAACCTCTAACCTTTGGGATAGCCCCACTGCTCAGTCTCCAGGAATGGCCAACACTGGGCAATTCAGGAAACTGAAGGAAGCCATCTAAACCACCAACGCTGGGCACAGCCGCCACAGATAACGTATCAAGCACCAGGCTGGAAATGAGCGCTGTTCACCGTCGCACAGGAAGCCTGACTTCAGCTGTTTGACCCTATTTAGTAATCAGTTCCATGCTCATAAAAGAATGGCAGGCAAAAAATGAAAGAAAAAAACCAACAAGTACACACACACATGTACCCCCCTTTTCCTTAGGAAGAAGGATCATTCCTAGAATATTATAAAGAAACCCAATTGTTTTTGTGAAGTTTTGCAGGAAACGGATAACTCTTCAGACACTATTGTCTTTGTGTCTGAATAGACCAAGGCAGCTACCGACAATATTCAACTACTTCAAAGTCCTAGTTTACCTCAATTGTGCTTAGATTGCAGGTAAGAGTATTTTGGACTTCAATATTGCTCATAATCATCCAATGCATTTTTATCTGGCTGTGTGATTAGGAACAATTAACCAAAAGTGTCTCTTCTTTCTGTCAAAATGGGATTAACATTCCACTGCAATGGTACTGAGGAAAAGCCAGATGTCCCTGACACAAAGGAACATCCACAATTATTAGTGTCCTTCCCTAAGTTAAATGTTTGAATTTATCAGTGCAGCCTCAGGTAAGGACAAACATGATTGGGGGAAATGCCTCATTTTCTTTAGGACCACCACTGAGTCCTCTCAAACCTGACCTAGGGCAAAAGTTCTCCAAACATTTTGGTCTAGAACACATACCCTTAAAAAGTGTGTGGTAACTGAAAAGATAGTACCAGGGGTGAGGAGCTTGCACACATTCAATTTCCAAGACTGCATATTGCCCTAAATGTGATCCCTGAGCTCATGGCCAAGAGTAGCCACTGAACACAGTATGGTGTGGTCCAAAGTCTTTCCACCCCACCAAAAAGAAAAACCAAGCTTCCAAATAGCTTTTAAATGTTGATTACCAAAGTTTATCATATTAGAAATTAATCATAGGACTTAAAAATATTCTTATGTGTTTGAAAGGAATAGTACTGCTTTATACATGTTATATAAATTATGACAAATAATGATTTCAAAGCAAGGAAATATTTCATCAGAAGAGTAATATAATTTACATTTTATAACTCTCTTTTAATATCTGGCTTGATAGGAAGCAGCTGGCTTTTCATATCTGCTTCTGTACTCAGTCTGTTATATAATCTTGTTTTGGTTGAAGTTTATGAATAAAAATCAGTCTCTATGTATGTGAAGAGCATTTTAAATAATTTCTAAAGATAAGTACACATATACTTTGGTGCTACACCCAAACTTAATAGCATGTTTGTTCTTAAATCTATCTCAACCTTATCAATGAACTTCTAAAAAATTTTATATATAAACTCCATCTATTTTGTTCTTTTTTTTTTGCTATTTTGCTTTGTGTGTGTGTGTGTGTGTGTGTGTGTGTGTGTGTGTGTGTGTGTGGTTTTGGGTCACACCGGGAAATGCTCAGGGGATACTCCTGGCTCCATGCTCAGGCACGCATTGCTCAGTTAACATTTTAGCACAGTCAAGTGACAATGTCAGTTGTTCTACTTAAAGAAGCTCATTCAACTAATTTTTTTAGAAAATCTATGTAAAAAAAAAATGACTAGAATTTTCTTTCCTTCTTTAAAATAAAAACGAGGGGAGAATTCTTGATAAGAGCTAATTCTAATTTTAACTGCCAAGTGTTTTTACTAAAGAAAAGCAAAATATTGATTAGCAAAAAATGTTTTCCACCATTCCAAATTTACCCTATCTCAAGATAGGTATACTTATGAAATCTTCTGAATTTGAAATGACATGCAGTGCAAGCACATTACTATTTGCATTATTCCCATATTCCCAGACCCTAGGGAACAGAGCAACGACACAGAGGATAAGGCATTTGCCTTGCATGGGTTTGATCCCAGGCATCCCTTACAATCTCTTGAGCACCACCAGGAATGAACCCCTGAGGGCAGAGCCAGGAGTAAGTCTTGAGTACTACCAGTTGTAGCCCCAAAAACCACTCAAACAAACAAAAATTCCCAGACCTTAAAATAACCTACCCAACCACACCAAAATAACATGTCAAACCTCAAACCTAAAATAACCCCTACATGTCATCAAATCAGGCAGGAAATGCCAGGCGGCATGGAAAAAAAGGGGAAACCGTGTAGGAGGTGGCCCGAACTGCACTCACCAGACCTGAGGAACCCAGAACAGCTGGAATGGGAGTAGGAGGTGAGATGATGTGCCTCCAAGGGGCATGTTTCGAGGTGTGGGACATTGGAGAAGGAGAAGGCAACAAAGTCAACTCATAGCATTCATCTTTGAAACCTATAGACCAGACTGGTCAACATACCACTAAGGTTTGCACCACATCAAGGATGCTCCCTGCTGCAGCTGACTTAAGGCCATGCTGGATGGTTGAGTCTCACACCTTTACCATCATAGAATCTTCATGGCACTGCCAGCAATGTGGCCACCAGCTTTTAAGTTACCTGCCTCTTCCATGCTAAAGGCAGGGGCCGGAGCTCCTTGAACACAGAGCCAGGAGTAAGCCCTGACCCCTACTGGGTGTGCCCACCCTCTCAAAAAAATAAATAAAGACCTTAAAAATTGTAATAATTTAAGGGTCCAGAGAAATAGTAAGGGACAATGTGTCTTGCTTTGTGTGTCTGACCCTGCTTTGTTCAGCTACACCACCTAGTTTACATCCCACCCACCCCCGCAACACCAAGAAGCTACTCCTAAACAGTAAGTTACCTCTGAGCTCGGCCAAGGACATCTTAAGAAACAAAGGTTAAAAGCAAAAGAAAGGCAACATTTTAGGGCAGGAGTGGAGACTGTGTTGCAGTCCCAGCATAAATTTTTCCATAGTGTGTGGTGGATGAGGAAGGGAGCCGTCCCCAGTACAACTTGGTGGGGTCGAAGTTACAGTATAAGGCTGAAGAGAGAGCACAGAGGTAGGGCGTTTGCCTTGCATGCAGCTGACCCAGGACAGACCATGGTTCAAATCCCGGCATCCTATATGGTCCCCCAGGAGCAATTTCTGAGCACAGAGCTAGTAGTAATCCCTGAGGTGTGACCCAAAACCAACCAAATAAACAAAAAAACAACGAAGTTGAGTGCAGTTAGGACATTTATTTGCCTTGCTTATAACCAACCCAGATTTTTATGTTTTATTATATTTTTGCTTATTTGGGGGCCGCAACCAGCAATGGTCAGGACTTACTCCTGGCTCTATACTGAGGAATCACTTCCAGTGGTGATCAGAGAGACCATGCCCAAGGCAAGCGCCCCACCAGTTTCACTGTCTCTCTAACCCCAAAAGCACGGAAACTGGCACAGCAGCCTGCCTCAGCCCTCCTGCAGTTCCCTTGGCCTTTCTCTGTCCTTGACATTTAAACAATTGCAGTCAGTGGTTGCATTTAATGAGAGAATGTTTTCTCTCCACTATGACAGTGAGGGCATCTTGTTATGAAGCAGTTTTTGGAGTCCTGGTCTGGACTCGGTTCTCACCTGGATTCTGCTTTTCCTTCTTCCCTGTCCTGATTCCTTTGAGTTATGCAACCTCCAAGGTACCTCTCCAAAGACTCAAGAATCTGTTGCCTGAATTTCACACTTTTCCCATTAGAGTAAATGACTGTCACCCTAAGTATGGTGTATGTGGTCTCTTTCATGGGACACTTCATGTTTTCAGAAGGAAAGAGAAATGACCACAAGTGTTTATGGGGCATATGGCCCTCTATTGGGGTTATGTATATTCTACTTTATTTTGCTCCCTTCTCTTTGTTGTTGTTTTTGCCATGATGAGGGAGTTGCACACACTTGATCAGGGCATGTGCACACATGAGGTTATGTGTGCCTGAGATGGAACAGTTAGTCATACTGCTGCAGCTCCCAGAGAGTAGAGATACGGGGCCCATTGTCAGCACAAGTACAGGAATCAAACTCAAGACCTCACATTCACAAGGCAGGTGACTTGGACCACTGAGCCATCCTCTAGATCCATATAGACTCTGTAAAGGTGAAAAATTCCCTGCTTTAAGGATACTCACCTATATGGTACATATACACAAATGGAATACTACTCAGCTGTTAAGAAAAATGCGGTCATGAAATTTGCATATGCAAATTCATAGGAAATGCAGTTAATACAGAAAAAGGATTACTGTGGCAATAATAGTTAGAGATGATCACTCTGGGCTGAAAGGATAATATATTAGGTAGGGGACTTGATTGTGCACAGCTAATTATGGGTGCCTGATATGGTTCTCCAAGCCCACCAGGAGAAATCCCTAAGCAGAGCCAGAAGCCCTGAGCATTATTGGGAGTGCTCCCCCCTGCACCATCCAAAAAAACAAAACAAAACAAAACTCATTCAAGAGGGCCAGAGAGAAAGAACAATAGATAGGGCACTTGCTTTGCAAGTAGCCAATGTGGCTTTGATCTTCAACATCTCATATGGTCCCCATGGTACTGCCAAGAGTGATTCCTAAGTACAGAGTTACTTAGGAACTGCCAGGTATGGACCCAAAGCTATCAAATAATAAATTCTCATCTGAGATAATAGGCCTTTTATCCAGTAAAAGAAAAAAGTCCCCTTAATAAATTATAAAATTGTTGTTTTGTTTTTTGGAGGGAGCTACATCCAACAGAACTTCAGAGCTACTGCTGGTATGATCCTCAAAGGAGTGTTCCCAAGACCATAGATGGTGCTGGGAAATAAGCTTAGGCTTCCTGCATTCAAAACATGTGCATTAGCCCTTTGATGCTACCACTCCAGCACCAAGTCATTAAATTCTGGAAGGGAGAGTCTATCTACTAGTATAGCCCTAGAGCCCTTAATGATTTTCTTATAGCGATATTAGAAAATGTGACACATCCCACCCCCAGGATCCTTTAGAGGGTCCAAGAGGAACTGGTGGGGTAGCATGGATAAATGTATCAGGAATGTGTATTTTTCTCTAATCTCTACTCCAAAAACAATGGTATTTCTGCTGTCAACACCCCCTCCCCAATCACGTAACTTATTGCAGGGTTCCCCTCTGGATTGAGTCTCAAATGGTTAGGGCAAATATTGCACCCTACCACTAATCACATAATTTATTGCAGGGGCCCTCTGGGTTGTGTCTCAAATGGTTAAGGCAAATGCTGCACCCCTTTTAGCATGTCTCTGGGATCTTCTCACAGGCCTCTCAGTATTGACCACATAAAAGGCTGCACCTAATACTTCCCACTTGATTGTCTTAGGCATCCCATATGGTCCCAACTCCCACATCACTGTTAGATATGTCCCATTCTCCTTTTTGAACTCTGACACATAGTCCTGGCTCATATTGTTTTCTCAAATAGGTCAAGAATAAACAGTCACAAGTTGGTTCTGAGTTCCTAGCATAGCCTAGAGACACGTTTTGCATTTAAATATCACATTAATCAAGGGAAATCTTTCTCCCTTGAGCCTTGGGATGATTGTAAGGGGAATTTCCACATACTAGTAGGAAAAGGAGCATGAGTCTTCAGGGAGCTCTGGAATTTCACAGCCACCCAGATCAGCACTGCCTGCCTGCCCTCTACATCAGGCATGAGTTGTCCTGTCTTCTCATGGACCAACTGGGGAAGCGATGGGTTGTTGTCAAGGTTGGGTGAGCTAGCCAGACACCATGGTATGTGAGGGAAGCAACAGAAGAAGACCTGTTCAGTTTTCCTTGGCTTGTTCTCCAAAAGCATTTTGGTTTGTTTACTCTTGAGTTTAGTTTGGTCTTGTTTAGTTTAGTTTGGTGCCAGGGATTGAACCCAGGGTCATGCCATGCAAGGCAGTTGCTCTACTGCTCAGCCACATCCCCAACTCAAGACCTCCCCATTTAATATTCTGAAAGCAAAGTTGGGAGAGTCAAGGTGCATTCCAGTCGCTTTATCCCTTTTCATCCCAGACTCTTAGCTTTATATCCAGTTTTAGTCCTTACATCCAGCTCCTAGGTTTCAGGCAATTTTTTAGCTTCTGGGTGAAACTATCTTCTCATTGAATCTCTTCAATTCCTTACAGCAGGGGTCCTCAAACTTAGACAAGGGACCAGTTCACTCTTCCTCAGAGAGTTGAAGGGTCAGACTATAATTTTAAAACAACAAAAACTATGAACAATAGTGGCCCGTAGTTTGAGGACCCCTATCTGAGACTAAGAAAAGAAGTGGAGAGATAGAAAGAAGTCTGAGAGTGCAGCACACATCCCACAAATGCACACTGTGGGCCTGTGACGAGCCAGCTGCTAAGAAGGACAGGCAGAAGCAGCCAAAACACCCTGAGGGTCTTGCCAGATAAATATCTTTGGTGGTCCACATGTAGCTGGGACCTAACGACCCCTGCCTTACAATATCTCCTTTTATCCTTTGAGAGTCCTGGCCATGAGATAGATCCCTTGAGTTTAAACCAGTTAGGAGATTAGGGTTGGGGGCATGAGGAGAGAAAGCAGGAAAGAAAAGAAGGCCACTCCTAAGAAGAACTTGGGATTCCATGAACCCACTGAAAAGTAGTTTTGTGGCCCCAGTGATTTATTCAAATATTTTCCTTTAACTTTTTTAGTACAATAAAGCTGGTAGGAAAAAAGGAATCAAAGGAGTTAAAATACTAACCAATGTATTATTTTTTTTAGGTCATAGGGTTCTTTTTGTTTCTTTAGTTTTTTTGGTTTTGGGTCACACCAGCAGTGCTTAGGACTTAACTCTTGAATCTATGATCAGGAATCACTTGCTTTAACTCCTATATTCTCTGGTCTCACTGGTCCCTAGCTTTAAACAAACAAACAAACAAAAACCTTGAAATTTTACATTTTGCCTTTTTGGGGGGCTCTGCACAAAGAATGAAGTTTTAAGAGAGCTTCCTTGAGAATATTCAGTTTGAATTTCTGCTTACTAATAATGAAAAGGAAACTGAGGCAAGAGCAATTGTACCATAGGTAGGGCACTTGCCTTACACACAGCCAACCTGTGTTCTATCCTTGCCATTCCACATGGTACTGCAGGGTGTGGCCCAAAAACAAAAACAAATGGAAGAGGAAATTTTTCTCAGCTTAGTTCCAAGAATAGAGGATTTATTTGGGAGGAAACAAGTGGATTTGACATAGACCTGACAGTCATATTGTGAGACCACAGACGGATGGTGTCAGCAATAAACTATCTACTGCAAGCAAGAGTGCTTTTCAATGGAAAATAACATGGCACACAGGTAATAAGTGCAGAAACTAAATGGACAGATTTCAGATTTCACTTTGGCTTTAGCTTGTGGCATTTGAAACTACCACTGCAAGAACTAAATGTTAAGGAAACATTTACTCCCCCTGGCAAAATAAATGATATAAAGTACCTGGTCATGAAAAAGAGTTGCTCTTGTTCACTAGTTAAGAAGTCTCCAAAATAGAATCAAGGTCTCAAGGCACCTGAAAGGCAGGGTTTGATCATCTGTCCATCCTTCATATTGTGAGGAATATGCACATAGAATGCTGGTATCTAGCAAGTTGAAACTGTAAATCTACTGAAAATTTCCATTAGAATTGATGTTGCTATCAAGTCAGAAGCAGAATCTCTACCTCTTTGGGGAACATTTGTCTTTTATTCCTCTAAGACCTTCCATTAATTGGATGAGGATGGACCATGTAGGCAATATTACCTGTTTTGTTCAAAGTCTGCTCACTTAGGGGCCAGAGCAATAGTGCCTTGCATACAGTCATCAGATTTTATCCTTAATATCCTTTATGTTCTGAGAGTGATGAGGGATTCCATATGGTCTGGAGTGATTCCTGAGTACAGGGCCAGGAATAATTCCTGAATATCACTGAATGTAACACAAAACCAAAATGAATCTATAGGAGATAAAGAAATAGTAGAGATTAAACTTGCCTTGTATATAACTCACTCTAGTTTGATCCCTGGAATTGCATAAGGTCCCCTGATCATTGCCAAAGGTGGCCCTAGGCAAAAGCAAAATTCTTTATAGCAGTATAGAAATTGATGTTGACCAGTCAACAGAATAAACTACTCAACTGAACACATAAAATTAACTATTATCACATACTGTAATATCTAACAAATTTGCTTTTATTATATATTATGCTATATTAATATATTATATATTATATAATAATTCTTATATAATGTATATTATATATAAGAATTATTATATAATATTAATTTATATACACTATTTATATATATTTATATAATGTAAATATTATATTTATATAATATAATATATTTTTATATATAGTGGAGAGAACATGTTCCTGGGTTATTTCTTCATCTGAACGAATTAGGGATTATACTTCATAATTCCTATTCTAGTTGTCCACAGCGTTCCCCCCACCCCACCCCCATCAATCTTAAAAATATGGAGATGGGTTGGGATTCCTCTGGTTTTCTTAGATAAGTTGCAGAATTTAAAATCAAACACTATCCCCTTCATAACTACAGTTACCACCAGTGTCAGCAAAAACAGAATAAATTCCAGATAAAGTTTCTCTGTCCAACAGATTGTCTTGCTGCTGTCTGATTATCTCTGTTCTCATCACATAGTACAGAGCAGAGCTCAATTGCTCATGGTGTTCAAAGCACCAGCTCTCCACAAGGCACTCCTGCTCTAACTCTTAAGGAATTTAGAACCCAGAAACAAAGACAGAAAATGCCTCTGAAATTGCTGGGAACAAGCTGAGAGGCTTCCAGAAAAATGGGCTATTTTCCATCCTTTGCTCCTCCATTTTTGTTGCTGTTGTTGTTGCTTTAACTAGCCTAGGAAGGAAATAAAGGGCAGTGTCTCCAGAAGATTAGCAGAAGAGGGTCATTCAGGAGTCATAAGAGTCAAATCACAATCACTTCCTACTCAAAGTGATGTCCAATGCGCTGGTTAATTCTCTTTACCCTAGTTTGTTGTATTCCTTTATTTGGTAGTTTATACAATTTATCAAAAGCAGGCAGAAATGTAAAGGCATCTGAGAGCAAGAGATTAGCAGGGCTGGTTCCTTTTAAATTCTCTGAGGAAAAAAAATCTAGCCTACTCTTTCCTTTGCTGTATGTTCCCATGGTCTTCCCTCAATGTGTGTTGTCTCTAAATTTCCTCTTATAAGGACATCAATAGCACAGTGGTAGGTTGTTTCCCTTGCACTCAGTCAATCCAGTTGCACAGTGGTTCAAATCCCAGCATCCCATATTGCCCCCCAAGTCTGCCAGGAGCAATTTCTGAACACAGAGTCAGAAGTAACCTCTGAGTGCTGCCGCAGGGTGTGACCCAAAAACCAAAAACCATAACAACCAAGAACACCAGTCAGATTAGTTGCCTACCTTAAGGCCTCCCTTTAACTGGATTATCTTGATAAAGACCCCGTTTTTCAAATACAGACATAATATTCATTCAAAGAGATACAATTCAACCTATTACAAGCATTTGTTCTCTGCTTATGGCCACCCATTTTCCTTCACTGTAGCTTCAACGTCACAAGGAACTGGTACTTCTAGAGCTCTGTATGCTTTTCAAGAGTGTTTCACAGTCAGATGATAAACCATCAGAGAGAAAGAACCATAAATTATTACTCTATGATAGGGTCTTGACCAGGGGACTCAATAAATCTTCATGGAATAAACAAGTTATTCTCACATTTGATATATTACCCAGCTCTATATATTTTTCTAAGCCCCTACCCAAAGTTAGTATCTAAAGTATTAATTCCTTTTACTTGATTCAATCTCAAGACCTCAAGAATATAAAACCAATACATAGAAAATACTAAACATCCCCAGCAATCCCTAAGCACTGAATTCATACATCAAAGAAGATGGGCAACTGACAATGTTCCACAGAAAAAAGGTATACTATTTTGTTGTGTTGTAGCACATGCATATATTTCTGTTGTCTGTCTGGCTCCTTGTATATGTGGAATCAATCTTTCAACACAAAGAAGGCAATTAATTTTAGAAATTGTTTTTCTTGTTTATGTTTTTGTTTGTTTGTTTGTTTTGTTTTCTGGGCTTGTAGTTCATGGACTAAGCCAAAAAATTAAATCATGAACTTGGTATTTTGGGCATCTTTTTAAAGTTGATTTTTATATGTGGAGTTTATTTGAAATAAATGCAAAGTTAAGGGAAAATCTTAAACTTGTAGCCAATAGAAGTGATTCTTATGAAATCCTAGATCTCATGTAATATATTTCTACCCATATAAAAATATGGATAAAGCCAGTGGCTTATTTTCCATGTGGATTTAAAGGATATATCTTCAGGAGTTTAGTATGGATACAAGTCTGGAACTTGTCTGATTAATTCTGTCATTTTGGATCAAATCCAGGAAAAACTTTAGTCTCCAAGTTGGGTGACTTTAATCATTATATTCAAAGGGGTTAAAGAGATAGCTCAGAGGGCTGGCACACATGCCTTATATGCAGGAGAATCAGTTTTGATCCCTAATACCACATAGTCCCTCAAGCAATGAGCTGGAGTAGCCCTCAAACACTGCTACTTGAGGATCTGCCTCACACACGCACACACTTAAAAAAGAGAAGTTAAATTCTTGATCCTTAATAATTGAAAGTCATTCTTTACTACCAAAGAAACTTAACTCTCAGGCAAAGTGTTCAAGGATCACTCTTGGCAGTGCTCAGGGAATACATGATGCTGCTGTAGATCAAACCAGGCTTTCCACATATACAGGTTATTTTTAAGACAGCAACTTTTTTCCAAACCCTCCTTCTGGGATTCTGAAACAGCTGCAGAAGCTCAAACTTCCCAATCCCGGGACAAGTAAGGAACCTGGATGCTCTAGGTCCAGTAGACCATACTTCATGGAGTAGACCCCTCTTACAGTGCTCTTTAGCTTATTGCTTAGATATAAAAGTTACGATTGTTCTAAGAATGCTCCATGAACAACCTAACCCCGGAAGCTTTAATTTAACAAAGTTTACCCAATGATGATTTGCTTAGACACTGGAAAACCTTTCCCCCTAATCTGTTGGCCTCATATTTTTTAAGCACTCTGATCCATTCCACAAGGGTCAGTTCTCCAACTGCAACCTACGAATCAATCTTCAATATCTGTCTATGTGGGTAAGTGTGATTGTGTTTGTGGTGGACACCTTTATGTCTGTCTAATCTGTCTTGTACATAATACCTCTCTATGTTGTATATAGTCTCTATTATATAGACAACCCGTCCTTTTTTCCATCTCTTGCTTGCTACCTTACAAATCTTCTATCCTCTCACCCTCTCAACCCTAACCCATTATCTCTCCCTATGAAGCCCTCTTTATCCGAAGTTTTTAACTCCTCAGGAACTGAAACCTTCCTCCTGCCCCGGCAAGCTTCCAGCCAGTTTCAAAACAAAAGGACACTACTCTCCCAGGCCACCTTGTCTTGGCCCAGGAAGAAGCTGCAGCCACTGGTCCTACTGATTCATCCTCTGCAGCCCCTTTTCTTCCACCTCGCCTCCTCACTATGGACTGTTGCTTGCTACCAGACTTGGCTCCAGAGAGACCCGCAGCTTGAGAACACTACCTGATCCCTGGACTTCTGAGAACCGTTTCTCAAAATACACAAGACAACTGCATGGGATGAAATTGTGCTCTGAATTCAGCCCCCCAACCAAGATTATATCAAAAGACTTAAAGGGGATATTTATATTTCCTTTGTATATTTCTGTAGATACATTTCATTAATAGTTATTATTCTTGGGGCCAGAGAGATAGCATGGAGGTAGGGTGTTTGCCTTGCAAGTAGAAGGATGATGGTTCAAATCCCGGTATCCCGTGTGGTCTCCCGAGCCTGCCAAGAGCTATTTCTGAGCGTAGAGCCAGGAGTAATTCCTTAGTGCTGCTGGGTCTGACCCAAAAAACAAACAAAAAAATGAGTTATCATTCTTAGTGCATATTTCATATGTAGAGGCAGCTTTTCCCATCCTTTTTTTGAATCTGCTTAGTAGAAAATTATAGTAGATAAGTCTCTCTTGGAATCTGAGTTTAAATTAGTACTAGGTTATAGAGATTGTTCAGCTTGTTATTTTTACCCCGATATGCACCAATAGTATCACGTGGCATTATTCCTGTTTTGCATAGACACACTAAAATGGGCAAATCTCACATAAAGAAAGAAGTTTTTATCTAATAGGGATAGGAACTCACAAATTTTAAAGTTCAGGGGCACCTTTTCTCTGGCCCACCAAAAAAGTGGATAGTACAAAGTAGTAAGGCACTTGCCTTGCTCAGAAACAATCTGGTTCAATGCCTGACACTGTGGATAGATAGCTCCCTGATTACCAACAGAAGTTACTGTCGGGAGTAAGCCTTCAGCACATCCAGGAGTAAGCTAAACAGGGTGTGACCCAAAAACCAAACAGAAAAAGAAAGCAACATTCAAGCTGAAACCAAAAGAATATGAAGCCAGCTGTGTGCAGATGCAATTGATAGAGTTAGTGTGAGATGAAATGAAGCCAAGTAGAGGGAGGAACCTGGGAAATCACAGTGCAAGTCAGGTACCTGCCTCTGTGCACCTGGCGTGGTGTAGGGAAAAGTCACAGAGAAAACAGACTGTGGGGAGAATGAGGTGTTTGTGATGACTGTGAGAATTCCAAGGAGAGATGTCAGAAAGATACAGATAGGTATGAATCAGGATCCTGGCAGGAAACCAGGATAATGTGAGGAGAGTTTAATAAGGGGACTATTTACAAAGGTGTGAACAGAGTTTGGGAAAATCAAAGGAAGAGGGTGCAGTACCCTGCAGCTAGTGACAGTGGGTGACGTTGCCATGCCTAGGCCTGAAGGAGCAAAGGAAAGAGCAGCAGCAAAGAGAGGGGAAAAGAAGGAGAAGAGAAAATAAGAGAGACAGACAGTGAAAGTTGGACAAAGGAGGTTTCCTGATAGGCACTCTGGTCTTCTGTGGGAGAGCAGTCAACCTGAAGTAAACCACAAAGAGACAGCTAGGGACTTATGTATGTTCTGATCTCATTCACATCCCCAGCACTAAATATGGTCTCCTAAGCACCAACAAAAATAAACTCTGGGGCCCGAAGAGTTAGCACAGCGGCCTTTGCCTTGCAAGCAGTCAATCCAGGACCAAAGGTGGTTGGTTCGAATCCCGGTGTCCATATGGTCCCCTGTGCCAGCCAGGAGCTACATTTCTGAGCAGATAGTCAGAAGTAACCCTTGAGCACCACTGGGTGTGGCCCAAACCCCGCCCCCCAAAAAAAAGAATAAACTCTGAGCACAGCCAGGTGTGCCCTTCCCTGTCCCCAAAATCCTAAATGCTGCTTCTGGAAAATTCTATTTGCAAAACAGGGATGGAAGTTGGAGAATCTGTTGATATGATTCATAAAGATCAAAGTAGTGAGACAGAGACTGGAATAATAGAACAGGGGGTAAAACACTTGCCTAGTAAACTGCCAGCACCAAGTTCAATTATCAAAACTGTATATGGTCTCCCAAGCACCACCAAAAATGAACCCTGAGCATAAATCCAGGAGTAAGGCCTGAACAGGTATGGGTAGACAAGAAAACAAACAACAAAACACCGCCAAAACACCTTCCACCATCACCACCACCACCACTACCACCACCACAACAAAGTACCAAGACAGAAGAATGGAAAAAAAATAGATAAACAAAAAGTATCAAGACGGACAGTAGTACTAGAAAGAGAAGTTTAAGATACATAGGACAGGGCCAGAGAGATATCACAATGGTAGGGCATTTGTCTTGCATGTTGCAGACCCAGAACAGACCTGGATTTAACTCCTGGCATCCCATATGGTCCCCTGAACCAGTTAGGAGCAATTTCTGAGCTCAGAGCCAGGAGTAACCCCTGAGCGCTGCCAGGAGTGACTCAAACAATAATGTAATAATAATAATAACAATAATAATAATAATATATACAGGACAGGATCACTAACTGTACAAGTCTAAGTTCTGATGACATATATGAATTAGTTGGAAACAGTTAGTATATGGGTAGGATTTAAAGCTTTATAAGTAGATGAGGTCGGGGCTGGAGCGATAGCATGGAGGTAAGGCATTTGCTTGCATGCGGAAGGACTGTGGTTCAAATCCCGGCGTCCCATATGGTCCCCTGAGCTGGTCAAGAGTGATTTCTGAGCATACAGTCAGGAGTAACCCCTGAGCACCAGGTGTGACCTAAAAACAAAACTAAACAAAAAAGAAATAGATGAGGTCAAGAAGGGTACCTGAAGGAAGAGAAGGAACTGATCCCTGAAGAACTCCAGAGATGCTGCCTGGAGGAAGAGAATTTTGCAGAGATAAAAACACAGTAGCTAGAGTCCTGGGAGAAATAATGCAATGCATTGCCACAGAAGCACAGGAGCAGGATTCAACGGGAAGAATGCTGAGTTAATTCTCTTGAGTCAAATGCACCTGAGAAGCTGAGTCATAGGAATGTGCTTTTTTCACCTGAAATTTTGTTCAGTAATTATAATAAGCATTGTACTTGTAGCGCTGAGTGATGAGCAGGCCCTGGAGTCTAAGGGTTCCCCAGTCTATATGGGAAAGCAGCTGCCATATTTTAGAGAGAGAGACTGTTAGTACAAGAATAGGAACAAAAGCTTTGGGCAAGCAAGGAGGGAGTGGGACCAGTTTTCTAAGGATTCTTCATTTGATTCTATTATCATATATCTCCAAAATAAAAGATGAAAGACTGGGGCCAGAGCGATAGGGCATTTGCCTTGCATGCAGCCTATACAGGTCTAACCTTGTTCAATCTCCGGAGTCCCAAGCCAGGAGTGATTCTGAGCGCATAGCCAGGAGTAACCCCTGAGCGTCACTGGGTGTGGCCCAACTCCCCCCCAAAAACCAAAGATTAAATACTGTCAGTAAGTCTTCCATTTTAAGGAAGTTAAAATGAATTTAGAAAAATTAAACAATTTATAACTCTTTGACTTGTTCAAGGGAGAGATTAATAATCTGGATTTTTTTCTTTTTTCTTTTTTTTTTTTTTTTTTTTTTTTTTTTTTTTTTTTTTTTTTTTGGTTTTTGGGTCACACCCGGCAGCTCTCAGGGGTTACTCCTGGCTCCATGCTCAGAAATTGCTCCTGGCAGGCATGGGGGACCATATGGGGCACCGGGATTCGAACTGATGACCTTTTGCATGAAAGGCAAACGCCTTACCTCCATGCTATCTCCCGGGCCCCTAGATTTTTTTCTTGATACCACTCTCCTGAATTAGGTTTTCAGAGGAAAGATTCATAAATTCTTAAAATTATAAACACTGTGACCATCAATATCATTAGTGATTTGGGTTCATGCATACAATGCTCCTATATCACACCCTCCACCACAGTATCAGCATGCCCCCTATTTTGTTTTTGATTGGGGGGCCACACCTGCAGTGTTCAGAGGTTACTCCTGGCTCTACATTCAGAAAGTCCCCCTGATAGGATTCGGGGACCATATGGGATACCTAGAATTGAACCTGGATTGGCAGCATACGAGGCAATCACCTTACCCACTGTGTTATTGCTCCAATCCTAGTATGCCCCCCTATTTTAACCTCCCTTACCTCTACCCTGGCAAATTTAGTTCTGTAGATCAAAGCTCAAGCTTGATTAAAATGTCTGACTTGAAAAAATGAGCATATTAGAGGAGGAGAAATAATACAGCAAGTAGGGCATTGGACTTGCTTTGGACTTGGCAGATTTGCTTGATATCTGAGCCCAGATATAGGAGTAAGCCCTGAACATGCTGGGTGTGGCCCCAAAACAAACAAAATATTAATAAAAAAAAAAGATCAGGCTAGGAAGATGGCTTGCTCAATGGTTTAGGTTTATATTTGACATAAGGGAAATCCAGGTTCATTCCCAGCACCCATGGAAACAATTATCACAAGTAGCTCCCTAGCGCCACTGGTATAACCCAAAACAAACAAACAAACAAGAAATGAACAAAGGACCTGAGCAGCTTGTAAACACTTCTCACCACATCACAGACACAAGTAGCTCCCAAAGGATTTAAACAGCCACTTCTCAAAGAAGATATGCAAAGGGCCAGTAGCACTTGAAAAGTTGCTCAACATCACTAATCAATGGTAAAATGCAAGCAAAAGCCACTATCCCATATTACCAGCGACTATTTTCTTTTTAAAAAGAACTAGGGTGTGCCCAAAAACCAATAAAGAAAGAAAGAAAGAAGAAAGAAAGAAAGAAAGAAAGAAAGAAAGAAAGAAAGAAAGAAAGAAAGAAAGAAAGAAAGAAAGAAAGAAAGAAAGAAAGAAAGAAAGAAAGAAAGAAAGAAAGAAAGAAAGAAAGAAAGAAAGAAAAGAAAGAACTAGGGCTAAGAGATAGTGCAGCAAGTAAGATGTTTTTGCTTGCCTTGCATATGGCTAACCTGGGTTCAATCACCAAAATCCCATATGTCCCCTGAATCTCTTCCAGGAGTGATGCCTAAGCACGAAGCCAAGAGTAAGCCCTGAACATTGCTGGGTATGGTCACACACATACGCGCGCGCACACACACACACACACACACACACACACACACACACACACATACACACACAAAGCCTGTGATAAGGCAGATGCCTTGCACACTGAAATCTCCAGCACTACATATGGTCCTTACAGCACTACTAGGAGTAATCCCTGAGCACAGAACCAGGAGTGAACCCTGAACACCATTGGAATGGCTTAATCACCCCTACTTACCTTCTCCTGACAAAAATAAGTAAAACTCAGAAGAAAACAAGTGTTGGTGAATATATGTAGAAATTAGAACCCAAGTGCACAGTTGATGAATATATAAAATGACATACTATACTACTGTGGAAAACAGCATGGCAATTTTTGTTTGTTTTTGTTTGGGGGCCACAGCCAACAGTGCTCAAATCTTACTCCTGACTGTGCTCAGAATCTCTCCTGGCAGTGCTCGGGTGACTTTATGGGGTGTCAGGGATCAAACATGGGCTGGCCACATACAAGTAGTAGCCTTACCCACACTACTATCTCTGAGCATTGCAATTATTTAAAAAAGATAGAAGTTAAAAACATCATCATCATATGACCTAGCAATTATACTTCTCAATATATATCCAAAAGGATAGAGAGCAAATTCTCAAAAGGTACTTTTGTATTCATGTACTATTGTTGCAGCAATAGCCAAAAGACAGAAGTAACTCAAGAGCCTGTAGATAGGCAAATTGATAAATAAAATGTGATCTCTGTATTAAAATAGAGTATTAGGGGCCAGAGCAGTGGTGCAAGCAGTAGGGCATCTGCCTTACATGCGCTAACCTAGGATGGACCACAGTTCGATCCCCAGCATCCCATATAGTCCCCCAACCCAGGAGCGATTTCTGAGCACATAGTCAGGAGTAACCTTTGAGTATCACCAGGTGAGACCCAAAAATCAAAAAATAAAAATAGAATAAAATATTATTCAAATTTAGAAAGAGTGCAATTCTGATATGTGCCACCCCATAGATGAGCCTAAATCATTATGAAGAGAAGCAAACTCATTTTCAAAAATGAAATACTACTCTGAACTCACTCATATGAGGAACCTAGAGTAGTCAAATTCAGAAACAGAATAGCTGCTGTTAGCAGCTGGAGGAAAGGAGCACTGTATAGGGTTTAGTTTGTGCAAGAGGGAAAAGGCTCTGAAGATGGGTTTTCTAACCAGCAAAAATACCCAACACTATTTAACTTACACTAAAAACATTTAATATGGGGGGGGGTGGAACGATAGCATAGCAGGTAAGGTGTTTGGCTTGCATGTGGCTAATCCAGGTTCCATCCTATATGATCCCCTAAACCTGCCAGGAATGATTTCTGAGCACAGAGCCAGGAGTAATGCCTAATACCGATAGGTATGGCCCCAAAGCAAAACAAAACAAAGAAAAGACAATAATATTGTAGAAGTCGATGTATGCATTTTATAGCTAAAAATTAAGAATAATGTTTAACTGCTTTCTTTTGCTTCATGCAATGATTTCTTTTTTGTTTTTGTTTTTCTTTCTTTTTTTCTTTTTTTTTTTCTATTTTTTTTTTTTTTTTTTTGGTTTTTTGGTGGTACCTGGCAGTGCTCAGGGTCACTCCTGGCTCTATTCTCAGAAATCACTCCATGCAATAATTTCAAGTGGACTTTTTATATCAATGAACATGATTCCAAATTATTTCAGTGATGATATAATACTCTATTATGTTATTGCTGCATTATTTAATCAAATTGTTCTTTTTGGAAATTTTGGATATGCTATAAGCTAAACACTGCAAAAGAACTACAATGAATTTCACTGTAGCTACATATTTGTCAAGTATGCAATTATTTCCTTAGAGAAACTTCCCAGAACGGAAATTCTGGGTCAAAGGAGAGTGCGGTTGGATCAGGGAGGATGTGGGATGGGAAATACAGTTCAAAAGCTGAAATTCAGAAACCAAACAGCAGAGAAATGAAGTGGGGTTCACTATCTATCAAGAGGGGCTATACAAAGTATTCTTAGTTGTAGAAAGGAAATGTTAGCTAGTAATTCAGTTTTCCCTTTAATAAATTATATTTACATTAATATGATTCTACTGTATACCACTGCTCTGAACATGGAGATGCCAGATATTCTTAGATGTCAAATGCTCTCTTATTCCCCAAGGAATTTAGAGAATCAGACAGAGCAGAACAATTTCTGAACAGTGAGAAGAGCTAGATAGGCACAAGGTCCAATGTCAGCAAATGAGGGAGTTATCAGATCTGAGGAGGCTGAACCCTGGAAGCTAATTTGGGGGTGGGGGTAGTGTTTGTTTTGAGGTCATACCCAGCAGTGCTCAGGCTTACTACTGAGTCATTCTGGCTAGACTTGAGGGGGATATTTAGAGTGTTTGGGACTGAACCAGGTTGGCCATCTACAAGACAAAAGAACTACCCCACTGAATTATCTCTCCAGTTTGGGGGACAAGTTACTAACTTAAACTACGAAGATGAATAACTATATCAAGGGAGCTGACCTCCCAAGTCTTCACTTCCTGCTATCCTGCCCTGGGCAGAGTAAGCTTCTCCCACACAGATTCAGGGCAGTTCAGCTTAATAGGAAGAGAAACAACAGACAACAATGTGAATCTCAAGGCCAAGTTATAAAAAAGGATTACAGCATCCTTCATGCCCTCTTGCATTGCTTGCTCAAGAGTAAGCCAATGGCTAAGTCTAATGACTCCTGAGCACCTCCTAGTGTGAATCCAAAACTAATACCAACCAACTGGCATTCCAGTTGCTTCACAGGAGCATCCTATGTGAAGCCCAGGAAGGTCTCTCACCAGGTAAGCTCTAACTTACTAGAAATGTGAATATGCCTCTTTCAGAAACGGAGGATCTTCCATCCCAAGTCAGTTTCAGTCCATTGTTTGCAAATAGGAGCTATATCCAGCAGTGCTCACGAACCTGGGGACCCTCTCAACAGAGTAAGCTGGGGCCCCAATGGACAAGAAGTTATCTGGGAATAACCAGAAAATAATAGAAATCCTAGGAAGAATTATACTGATATGAAGAGACCAAAAGAGAAAATGGAGGTTATAAAAATTAAAGGAAGCATTTCAAAATAAAGAGGACAGTGATCAGATCCCAGGGCTATGGCTCAGTAGCAAAAATGACCCTGCCTGGAAGCTTAAAGCTTGATCCTTGGTGCCACCCACATGAACCAATCACAATTCCCATATCTCTAGAGTTTGGGACTCTAGCACAAGAGAATGTGAAATCTCCAGCCCATAGTGAGAGAGGACTCCAACTAAATCGTGTGACCCCAGTCCAACACTGTGTGTGTCCCCTCAGCTGCAGAAGTACATGTGTGAGCACTACAACCAGAATGCTTTATGGTTTTTGGATCATACCCAGCAGCACTCCTGGGTCTAGGCTCAGAAATCGCACCTGGCAGACTCAGGGGACCATATGGGATGCCGGGATTTGAACCACTGACCTTCTGCATGCAAGGCAAACACCTTACCTATGCTATCTCTCCGGCTCCAACCAGAATGTTCTTGAACACCACAGCTAAATGAGTGCTGTCCTGGTCCTGCAATCATGAGAATTTAGAAAAATGTGAGACCCACGAGCACTGAATCAAATGTGAAGCACTAACAAGGATAAATTCAGGCCCTAATTGCTGCAACAAAGGGGTCACTCCTGGCAAAGGCTGTGTGAACCATATGTGCCATAGGGCTGGAACAAAGGTCTGCTCCATGCAAGACAATTGCCCTACCCACTGATGAAAGGGATGTACTGATTTTGCCTGGACTTGGAAAGGGCTTCTCTTGACAAGGGAGATGGTATAAGAGTTCCTTGTTCCTTAAGATAAGGAATCCTGGGGCCTGAGCAGTGGCACAAGTGGTAGGGTGTTTGCCTTGCACGTACTAACGTAGGATGAACCGTTGTTCAATCCCCTGGCGTACCATATGGTCTCCCAAGCTAGGAGCGATTTCTAAGTGCATAGCCAGGAGTAACCACTGAACATCACAGGGTGACACCTAAAAACCAAAAAACAAATAAAAAATAAAAAATAATAATAAGAGGTCCTGCCACCCCCGACTCAGAAAAATTATTAGCCTCTGCAATTGCACCAGTGGCTACTAATGTGGCTTGTTGCAAAATCCAGGAAGCAGTGGTGAATACATGCAAGCCCATCCAGAGGCTCCACAGACATGGTAGGAAAGTAGAGGATATCAGTGGCCTAACTACAGAAAAAATGGAGACGCGCACATTGAGGACACTTAATCCTAACCTGTAAGACAATGATTTGCTAACTGTCCTCTGGAGATCAAAAGTTTTCCCAAGGCTTTCCCAAGACTTCCCCTTCTACCAGCCACTTCGTAGTGTGGAGGAACAGGGAGCACAGTATATTCCACAAAGCCAGACTTGGAGAATCTAATCTCCATCCTCCCGATCCCATCTCACAAGGAGCCTTTCAAAATTAATTTATCCAATGTGCTTCTTAATCTTTGTTTGCTTTGTTTTGGGGTCACACCAAAACAGTAGGCTGCTTCCTACTGTTCTCAGCCCCCCCTCACCCCCGCTCCTTGTGGGACCAAGTGGAAACAGGGAAGAAACCGGCCTCCCTCAAGCAAAGCAAGCATCCCAGAACGTTAGCCCTGGGACCCTGAGTAATCCCTCTTTTAAAGATTGGACTCAATGGCTGAAAAGTAAACGTCATCTTTTTTTTTTTTTTTTTAATTTGACAAAAAGCCCCTTTCAATTCCCGGCAGAATCGCTACAACTCTTTCATCAGCCTGGGGCGCTGGCCAGGGCTTGGGATGCATCGCAAGTACGTGCCGGGTTTGGGGAGAGGGGGTTTTGAAGCAGCTTCAGCTGCTATGGGAGACAGAAACCAGACCCAGGGTGGGGATGGGGTGCAAACCTTCATCAGACGCACTTAAGGACAGCAACAGTCCTGCAGGCTGCCCTGGGCTGATAACCTGCCACGCGTCTTCAGCACACCTGGGATTAGCTCTGTTGCAATGCCAGTTTCCCAAAGAGATAAAGCAAAACCAGCCAAAGACACAGCCTCGGCTCGAGGCACAAGAGGGGGTTAGCGCTTCTGATCCTGCCCTTTTCTGGGCATTCTTTAAAGTCCTGAGCGCCAGATAAAAATAGTGGAGCTGCAGGGTAGTGTCAGACAAGGGCACCCGGAGAAGGGCGGACGAGGGGGGAGGAGTTGTGTGTGCTGGATGGGGGGAGGCGCTCTGGCACCCCCGGTTCCTTTGATCTTGGCCAAATGCGCTCTCTCCCTCCTGGGCTAGAGAAAAATAGTAGACCGGCCAGTTCTCTCATTGTGGCAGGTTTCCGAAGAAAACTACGGGCAAAGGTGCTAGCTTGCCTTTTTCTTTTTTGTTTTTTGTTCTTTGTTTTTGTTTTGGGGCCGCACCCGGTGATGCTCAGGGATTAGTCATGGCTCTTTGCTCAGAAATCGCTCCTGGCTTGGAGGACCATATGGAGCACCTGGGGTAGAACCATGGTGCGTCCTAGACTAGCGCGCGTAAGGCAATGCCTTGCCGCTTGCCTTTTCTGTCCGTTTCTGCAAAGCCACTAGCTAGTTCCCCAAGACTCCGACTACAAATGCGCACTCACTGCTCCGACCTGGACCAGGGCGCGGCTGGGCGGGCGGGAGGTGGCGCAAAGCGGGCCCTGGGGCTACGTGACTACACGCTCGCCGCGTCCTCCCAGGTCCCGGACGCCCTGGCGACAGGACTGCCCATACGTGGGTTCCGTCTCAGCCGCCCTGGGCCCTGCACCGCCTCCCCCGCTGCCTCCCGCCGCCAGCGCCCCGCTTGGCAAGTGCCAGGTGCGCTTGGACAACAACGCCTCTTTCTTACATCAGGGACCCAGAAGAGGTGCGCGCAGGGTACTGAGCGCTCTTCGCCACCTTGGCTGTTCCGTGCTCCTCTGGCTGGGGTCTTTGAATAAAAATACTCCCTTTTGGGGCCGGAGCAATAGAGCAGCGGTAGGGAGTTTCCCTACTAGCACGCGGCTGACCAAGGACGGACCTGGGTTCGATCCCCTGCGTTCCATATGGTTCCCAGAGCCAGGAGTGATTTCTGAGTGCATAGCCAGGAGTAACCGGGTGTGGCCTAAAAACAAAACAAAACAAAATGCTCCCTTTCATGTTATGAGAGCTTATGAAACCCTCTTCAAATGGGATGCGGGTGGGGGATCACGTCCCAAGGTGCTCAAGGCTTACTTCTTTCTTCCTGGCTCTGCACTCAGGGACCACTTTTAGTGGTCTCTGAGGACATTACGGGATGCTCTGGTTGGAACCCTGGTTGACCATGGGCAAGGCGAGCGCCCGTCCCGCTGTACTATCTCAGGCCCTTTTGTTTTTTTTATTTTGGGGCCACATCCTACTCCTGGCAAGATCGGGGGACCATATGGAATGTGAGGGATCAAACCCTCGTTGGCTACATGCGAGGCAAACGACCTACCCACTGTGTTATTTCTCCGGCCCCTCAAATGATATTTTAAAGAAGACTTTTGGGCCACTCCATGCGATTGCTCAGGAATTACTCTTGGCGAGTTTGGGGACCATATGGGGGACCATATGGGCTGCCAGGGATCCGAACCCGGAGCTGCTCTATGCAAGGCAGGCACTCTTCCAGCCGTCCTATCCCACTGCCCCTCAAACATTTATTACCAATAAACATTCTCATTCTAATTGACCACTATAAACATCAACTGGGTTTATTACTTCTATTTTACAAACAAGGAAATTAATATTGAGTCTTGTATTATCTTTGATATTGAAAGTGGGGGCTCTAGAGATAGCCCTAAAGAACTGGTGCATGGAGACCTGAGATCTCCCTGAATACTGGATCTGGAGTAGCCTCTGAACACTAATAGGTATGGTCAATATTCCAATTTTTTTTTTGAAAATAAACTAATTTGAAGGAAAAACAAAATATTTTGAAAAATTTGTGAGAGAAGCCTTCCTCTGGAGCCACTTTCAAGGAATGCTCTGATCAGAGTTTAAACAAAAGGAAAGGGCAAAGCCGTGTAATCTTTCCGGTCAGGAAAATAAACAGAGATGTTTTTCTTTTCCCCTCTTCTGCAAGCACTGACATTTGAGCGGTTTCTCATCAGCGGGTTTTTGCTGGTGCGGAGGAAAATGCCTGACTGGAGGGTGAGGGCACTCGGATCACCTTCCCTACATCTCAAAAAGGAGTCATGTGTGCAGAAAAATGAGGGTTACAGTTTTCAAGAAAATCGATTCTTGCTCATTTGATTGTGTTGGCTGGTCCTTCAGAGCCCGGAAAACCGGAAGGAAGTAGCAAAGAATGCAACTACCCATCCTTACCTAACCCTCCTTATCTGAGCTTTCCTGGGATTCTGTTAGCTAAAGGCAGCTGCTGGCTGAGAATTTTACCTCCAATGACGAAGAGGAGAGGGAAAGGGGGAGGGGAGAAGGAAGGGAAAGGGATAGAATTATTACAATATATTGTCTTAACTTCATTCTATTATTGTTAACCTTTTCTGGTGCCTTATTTATAAAGTCAACTTTATCATAGGTACCCAGGTGAATGGGGTTCCCATCAAGCACATAGGGCTGGTAAAATCTTGGGTTTTAGGCATCCACTGAGTGTTGAAATGTATCCCTTGTGAATAAGAGGGAATGACGGTGCTTGCTCTTTGTGTGAGGTCTGGAAGATGTCCGAGGGACCCCAAGAGTTGACATTGACATGATTCTCTCTGTCTGATGTATGAGGGTCTAAAATGTGACTTCAAGTAAAATAGCCAAGAACAACAGGCTTTCAAAGTCAGATCTTTGAACTCACATTTCAGGACAGATTCTTGTTCCACAAACATAGGCATCAGGAATGTTCTCCAATCCTATCAGAGTGGGATGGAAGGAACTTTAGGGATAAAGACATTGCAGACCTCTCTAATCCACTGTGGTCTGGTTCCAAAGCAATGGATTCATTAAAAACCATAGACTCTACTGTAGAAGTTGGTGAGTTAAGTCCAAATCTAGCCTATCATGGTTTTTGTGTGACCATCAAGACTGGATGTGGTGGAGTTTTTATTTGTTGTGTGTTTGTTTTTGTTTTGTTTTAGGGACACACTCAACAGTGCTCATGGCATACTCTGGGCAATGCTCAGAAATCATATGTGCTGCTGGCGATCAAGCAGGGTCAGGCACAAACAAGACAAACTCCTTAACCTCTCCACTGTCTCTTCAGCCCAGATAGATTTTTATCATTCTAAATGATTAGGAAGAAATAAAAAAAGAGTGATTTGGGGGTCCGGGAGATAGCATGGAGGTAAGGCATTTGCCTTTCATGCAAAAGGTCATCAGTTTGAATCCTGGTGCTCCATATGGTCCCCCGTGTCTGCCAGGAGCAATTTCTGAGCATGGAGCCAGGAGTAACTCCTAAGCACTGCCGGGTGTGACCCAAAAAACCAAAAAAAAAAAAAAAACCAAAACAATGATTTGTAAATATATGAATTTTACGTTTTCATATTCATAAATAAATATTTTATGGAACACAGCTGTGCTCATTGCTTATATTATGTATGACTTCTTTAATATCACAATAGTTTTAATTCAGCTGCTATTGTTCATGGTAATTATAACCAGAGTCACCTGAAACACTTGGTTACTTACTGAAATTAAGGGAAATAAAGATTTTAGTATCTGCACATCTCTGACTAGTCCATACAGAACCTTATTCTGAGGGCAGAGAGGAAGTGCAGCAAGTAAGCTACTTGCCTTGCATGAACCCAGATTTGATCCCATATGGTCCCCTGAGCCAGCTAGGAGTGACCCTTGAGTGCTGACAGGTGTGGCCCTAAAACAAAACAGAAAAACCTTATTTTATTTTTATATGCTTCTTAGTATATGTTATTTTAACATGTACTAAGTTTTATTCTTTTTGTTGGTTTGTTTTTGTTTTGAAGTTTAGGGCCAAAATCAGCAATAGCACTCATAGGTTACTTCTGGCTCTGCGCTCAGAAATTGTTCCTGGCATGCTTGGGGAATTATATGGATGCTGAGAATTGAACCCTGTTCAGCCAATTGCAAGGCAATTGCCCTATCCATTGTACTAACACTCTGGCTTCAAGTTTTTATGTATTTGGGCCACGCCTGGTGGTACTCAGAAGTTACTCCTGGCTCTGCACTCAGGCATCACTCCTGGCGGACTCAAAGGACCATATGAGATGTTAGGGATCAAACCCTTGTCAGCTGCATGCAAGAAAAGTGTCCTGCCTCCTGTGCTATTGTCCTGGACCCTAAGTTCTTAGTTTTTGTAGACTAAGAACACCCCTAAGTGTTTGGAGAGCTAGGTATGTGTCTAGGATTGAATTCAGGATCTTTTATTTAAGATATGTGCTCTACCCCTTGAGTTCTATCCCCAGATCTATATGCCTTGTTTTTATATAAACATCAAACTCCTGGTCAACTGTACTATAAATGCTTTAACTAAACTTATCTGACATATAAATTTTCCCCTAGTAAGTCATATCCCAGCTTTCTTGCACACAGGATAGTTCCTCATATTCCTCTTAGGTTGGATTGAGTTGGGTTTGAGGGCAATGTCCAGTGATGCTCAGGTCTTACTCCTGGTTCTGTGTTCAGGGGTTACACCTAGCAGTTCTTTTTTAACTTTTTTTTGGGGGGGGGGGTTTGGGCCACACCCGGTGACGCTCAGGGGTTACTCCTGGCTATTCGCTCAGAAGTCGCTCCTGGCAGGCACGGGGGACCATATGGGGAACCGGGGGATCGAACCGCAGTCCATCCTAGGTTAGTGCAGGCACCTTATCTCCAGCGCCACCGCCCGGCCCCTCACACCTAGCAGTTCTTGGGGAACCCTATGTAGTCCCAGGAATGTAGTCATGCACATCAGGACAAGGGAAAGTCTGAGCAGTGGTGCCACACTGGCAGGTAGCCAAAGAGGCCATGGGGAGTTGGAACATTGAGATTCAAGTTCCAAACTCAAAACAGGAGGACAGGGAAAAGAAATAGAATTAGTTTTGGGGCAAGTTCTAAGGAGAAAGAATTTATATAGCTCTTAGGTATGGCAGATTTGTGAGGTGAGATTCATGATGATCGCCAGTAGTGGAGGGAACTGGGCTCCACAATCTAAGTAAATCTAAAACAAATACTTCTATGCTTCTTATTCTGGTTCTTTGGCATCCCTCAAACCAGGGAAAATCCATCATTCTCTTTGAAACCCAAGTATTAAATGACCTCATTTTGGGCCAGAGAGATAGTACAGTGAGTAGGGTGCTTGCCTTGCACATTGTTGAACTGGGTTTGATCTTTAACATAAATAGTCATATAGCCCTTGAACCTATAAGGAGTGATTCTTAAAACTGGAACCAAATGTGGCCCCCAAACAAAAATAAATTTAAAAATTACCCTATTTTGTTTCTTGATGTCGGGTTGTATCCTTTCAAGGGGTCCAGAATGCCAAGAAGAGTGACAAAAGACGTCAAAATAGCTCTCTTCATGGAATTCTTTTCACAGACAGTCTCTGGATCAGAGTTGGGAGGCATTAGACTAAGGTCTGAGAACCTCCATTTTCTGAGCTGTCAATTGAGGGACATTGCATAGATTTAGAAATATTCGACAGCTGTAGAGATGAAAGACCAACTGGCAAAGGCAAGCATTCTTTTCAGGACACGGTTGGGGTCCGCCCTAGTTAGGAACAAGTCGCAGCTTTATTTTACACAGAGGCCTAGAGGTGATTTCATCCTGGAAGATTTTTCACGTCCACCACCCTGTGCAAAAATCCCAGCAATGTTCCTATTCCTACGGACAGAAAAATCATGTTTTTCCTACAACTCTCAAGGTTGCTATACCTTAAGTCCTTTTCTGCTAGTCACCCTTGGGTGAATAACTTATTTCTTTCCTTCTCTTCAGAGGTTCAGACAGATGATGAATTAGTATCCTGGAGCATCGATTCCCCTTAATGTTTCCAATATGCATGTTCTCTTTCTCTCAGCTCCCAGAGCTTAGTGATATCAAATGTGCAGCCACGTGAGAGATACACAGGAATGGGCTCTGTGCCATGACAGAATCTTTCTCACATTCCACCCCATAAACACGAATACGCAAAATACACCACTCAATCTGAATGGTAACTGATGTCATTCTCAAGCACAACAGATAGGCTTGGGAAATCTTCCCAAATGCTCAGAATGCATACTTCCTGGACCAAACGTGCAAACCACCCGCCCCCCTACTCTAATTCTACCTCATGGGCTTTATACAAATGGCTGGTCCTTTCCTATTCTCCTCTTCCTCTAGCCCTACTTCTCAGGAAGCAAGCCCCTGCACTTTTCCTAGCAGATGCTAGCTAGACCTGGTCCACAATCCTAGACCAGAGCCCAGATCCTGGAGATAATCCTAAAGAAGACTGTTAGTCTAGGAGGTGAAGCATTCATCTGTAGTGCCAAGTTTTGTTTGGATTTGGTGGAGTACCAAGTGCCCTTGTGCACTGGGCTGAAAAAAATCTCAGCAGGCTTCAACCCTGGGAGCCTAGCTGTTGAAAATATCCCCATGGCTGGCATTGGAAGCACTCAAAGGTTCTGAGAGGGACTAAGCAATACAAGTCCCATCCCAGTACCATATAATCCTGATGAACACCACTAGAAATGACCCAAGCACAAAACCAAAACTGGGAGAAACCCTCCACCTCCAGCAGATCTGGTTGTTGCACAAACCACACCTCTCTTCACCACCTCACTTACCTCCAAATAGTGAGATCACCTGAGTAACTGCTAGTCCAGATTTAAAATCTCTGCCCTTAACAGAGAGATAGCTGGATGAGATGAGAGATTTCTTTGTATGCAAGGGCCCCTGTTGGGTTCCAGGCATTCATCTGGTCCCTGGAGTTCAGCCAGGATTGAGCCTTTTTGTCCCAAAATTGTGTTCAGAGAAGCTCCTAAGTACCAGCAGAAGCTGTTCTAAACAAAATTCAAAAACAATGATCAAATATCAGGCCAGAGAGATAGTACAGTGGGCAGGATGCTTGCCTTGCACAAAGTGGCCGATCTCGGTTTGATCCCTGGTATCTCATATATTCACCAAGCCTGCCAGGAAATGATTCCTGAGTGCAGACCCAAGAGTAACTCCTGAGAATTGCCAGGTGCAGCCCCCAAATTATATGAGTTTGTGTGTATGTGTATGTATTGTACATACATATATCTGTCTCTCAACTTCATTTACATCTTAATCACTTCATAATAACACCCTATTCTTTCACACAACTTTCAATTTATTCTCTTAGAGGTGAGACTTCTTGAAAAGATAAGGGGATGGGAGAAGAGGCCCTTTATCTTGGAAAAGAGGTAGGGTGAAAACAGGCAGTAATTAAATTATATACAGTAAATTTCCTTTTGTCAAAGATGATGCTTGATAATTCAAAGATGGTCAAGATTCCTCTCCTTAAATACCTTTTCTTGTTAGTTCAGATTTCAAATTGTGAGCTATTTGAGTTGAGAATCACAAATATCTCAAGACTTTACTGCTTATTATTATGTAAAGGAGTAAGTGAATAGGTATAATCTAGTCAGATGAGTTGGAAAAATCAGATCAGATACAATCACAGTTTCTAGGACACAGATAAAACTGTCCTCAAGAAAATTGTCAGTGATTTGAAACTTGGAATGCAATTACTAACACTTCCCAGTAAAACCAAAGACAACTGAGGTCTTAATTACTATGGAAAATATACTTTGTGAGCATTTGGAGATGAATCTAACCCTGCTCAGGAGATGGTGCTGTCCCCTACTCACCCCATTCATCCTGTTCCTTGCCCCACACTTTCCTAAGCCTGGATCTGCAGCAGAGTCTGACGATGATTTCATGATGGGAAAGAAAGACATGTTCTTTCCCATTCTTTGCTAGAAGATTTCATGTGATGCAGGTTGTCTGCTAGCTGCCCAAGCATTCTGGCACTGTACATGTCTAGGACTGTGTTCGGTGTGGGGGTCAGATAAGCAAGCACACTGTTCTGTTTGTCCCCAACTGGGAATCTTCCAATAGTAGCATATTCAAACCAAAACAAATCAATAAAACAACAGAGGAACCCAAACAGCGACCAAGTGATGTGGCCAAATGGACCCCACAGAAGACACGTGGCCAGCTCTCAGTGCTCTCTGAAGGTGAAAAGCTGATTGACACTGAGGTGGGCAGGATGGTAAAGACTGCTGTGTGGGATAAGGGGTGGGGCAGTGCAGCAAATGGGTATAAGAGCAACTCCTTGTTCAGTCTTCAGCAACCACAACACAAAACACACTTCCATTCAACTCTCACAGAGTATGGAAACATGAGGCGGCAGGATCCTGTCGTTCAGCTCAGGGATTCTTGGAGCTCCCAGGCCAGGGACAGAGAGGTCAGGAAGGCGCTGCTCCCAAGCTCTCGGCCACCCATGGAGTTATTTCCTTTTGTTTTGTTTGCGCTTAATCTTCAGGCTTCACAGTCTGAAAAAGGTCTGTCCACTACAGTGCATTTGATTAAGCAAATCTAATTCACTTTCTCATTATAATTAACCAAAAGCCCATACAGCTGACCACTGACACGTGATATTCACAGGATAACAAATGTCAAAATGGCATAGCCCTAGCAAAGGTCTAATTCCTTATAGAGTCAATCAAGCATTTCATTAGTTGGCACCTTGCTAAATTGTGATTTGCAGGGCTGAGAGATAGCACAGTGGTAGGGCATCTGCCTTGCATGCGGTTCTCCAGGAGGGACCCAGTTCAATTTCTGGCCTGCCAGGGGCGATTTCTGAGCGCTGAGCACTGCTGGGTGTGGCCCAGTAACCAATCTATAAATAGATAAATAAAGATTTTTAAAGATGTGATTTGCAGTAATCTTTCCTTGGTTTTGTTTTTTAAAGATACTGATGTTTCTTCTCTTCCAGCCTTTGGAACATTTTGGTTTGTTTCTTTCTTTCTTATTTTGTTTGGCACCACACTTGGAGGTGCTCTGCACATAGGAATCACTCCTGACAAGCTGAGAGACAATTTGAGATGCCAGGGATCAAACCTAGGTCAGTAGTATTCAAGGCAAAAAAAAAAAGCCCTAACCATTGTGCAATCTCTCCAGCCCATTCCCTCTTTGTAACTTCTTAAGCAAGAGGCAGGGGTGGGTGGGAAGGAAGAGACACTGAAATAGCAACCTGTAATTTTTAAGCTTTTTTGGTGGAGGGCATACCTTGCTGTGCTTTTAGGGTTTACTCTTGGCTCTGTGCTCAGAGATCACTCCTAGCAGGAATTAGAGGATGAGATGTCATCCAACTAAATGGAAGCCAAGTGTCTTACCCACTCTACCCATTTCTCTTCTATTTATTCTTGACTCTGGGAAACAGAACTTTGTTGATTATATGTTATGTCTGACTTTCAGAGTATAGGGCAATTTTTTGCTTTAAAAAATGAGGCAAACACTTACTACTTAGAATAAAATTCTGGTTTATTTCTCCCTGGTCTTCAGGAAACTTATGGGCCACCCAGTCCCAGCTTCTGGAAGAGGCTCATGAACAAAGCCATTGTTGGCAATAAGCTTAGGAATTTAGGAACAGAAAATATCAAGCTCAGGGGAAAAAGAGAAAACATCCCTTTAGGTTCCTGATAGTAATCTAAAAACTTCTCTTTCATCTGAGACTGTTTCTAAGGTGACCTCTGGGCCCATGGCCACTAATGCAGAACCTCTCTTTCTTCACCAGGCCAGGACACCCCCCAGGACATCTTATCCTTGTGTTCCAGCTCCCCTAGTCCCTTTCAAACCCAAGCCTTAGGCCAGTTCATGCTCAGAGTGTTCTGAATTTCCATACTCCCTAGGACAGCTCTACCAGGCTGCCCTGCTGTGGACTCAGGATCTCTCAAGACAAGCCGTGTGCTTTCCTAAATTTATCTCAGAATTTCTGCTGCTGAGAAATTCCAGTCCCATGTAAACAGGCTGGGAAAAGATTCAGAGTTCCAGCCTTATCTTCAATGTCTCCCTCATTCTGAAAGGACCATCCTGAGTCCTGTCAGTCTCTCTCTCACCAGTTCTGGCTTTCTGGTCTCCTGACTTCTTTTTCCTGCCAGTGCTCATTTGGTTTTTCTCTGCCTGCTAGTCCCCCCAAACCCACCTACCATACCACTTGCAGATACTTGTGTTTTTAAACAACAGATCAAGGGGCTGGAGAGATGTACAGAAGAATGGGACTTGTCTTGCATACAGCCAACCCCTATTTAGTGTTGGTACTGGATATAGTTTCCTGAGCACTTTTAGGAATGAATCTTGAGCACAGAGCCAGGAGTAAGCAGTGAGAACAGTGGAGTGTGGCCCCAAAACAATAAAAGTCTGGTCTATAGCTCTCTTCCTTAAAAGGTTATTAAATTAGGAGATGAAATAGTAATACAGTAGGGAGGATGTTTGCCAACCTGGGATCGATTCTGGTACCCTGGTACCCAATATGAACACCTTGGTACCACCAGGAGTAATTCCTTAGTGCAGAGTCAGGAGTAACCCTGGAGTATCTTCAGTTATGTTCCAAACAAAATCAACCAAAAAAAAAAAAAAAAAAAAAACAAAGGTTAGGGTAACACACACAATCCTCAGAGAGATATGCAACAGCTTCTAGATTTCATAGGGCTTGCTTCTCCTGGCCCTTCTATGGGCCACCATAACTGCCCTCCCCCCAGAACTTTTCTCTACTCTTATAGCATCCTCTCTGCCCCCCAACAAATCTGACTCCATCTGGCCACCCAAGGTGGTCTCTGCCTGAATGCTTTTGCCCTCCCCCTTCCATCCTTCAACACCCAGCTCAGATGTCATCTCCCAGGGACCTTAAGTCCAGACTTCAGGGCTGCATGTAATGGAAAGGATTTCCTTGTCTGTCCCTGAAAAGACCACAGCATATCCTCATCAAGAAAAAAAAAAGTCACTTCTCTGGCTTTTTTTTCTTCTGCTAGTGTATAAAAAGCACACAAATAATAGAATGTTTGCTTGTTGGTGGTAAAAGTTGAGGGCTAGGGGCCAGGAAATAGTACAGTAGTAAAGGCATATGCCTGGAATGCAACCAACTTAGGTCAATCTTTGCCATTACATGGTATCCTGAAATTTTCCAGGCACAACCATGGTGGTCCAGGCATTCCATGCACTGCAGGGTTTAAACAGCATTGCATCCTTGAATCCTTGCAGTGGATAGCATCCTGGCTGAAAATTGTCAGTGGAATCTCAAGACCTTCTGAGTAACAGTTGGAAGTGCCCCAAATTTAAAGAAAATGTCAAGGGCTAATGTTGTGCAGTCTAGAGACCTACAAAGAAATGAAGCTTCCATGCTTTGGTCACTTTCTCTTTGGTTCTGGCACCACAACTTTGGTTGTTTTCCTCTGCATTAATCATTTTTGGGGGGAGTGGTCATATCTATTGATGCTCATGGGTTATTTATGACTCTGGACTCATGAATTACTGCTGGCACTACTTGGGGAACCATAGGGGGCTTTCCATTGTTGGAACCCAAGTCAGTCACATACAGGGCAAAACGCTACTCACTGTACTATCTCTCCAACTCCTATCTATATTAATATCAAACTGTGGCCAGAGATGTGGCTAAGGGGTAAAGACCAAGACTAGCATGTGTGAGGCCTTGGATGCAATTCAACCTTCTTCTCCCCCAACAAAAATACAAAAATATTACAGAAATACAAAAAATACAAAAATATTAATCATGTATGCTTTATTTTAAGTCTATGCTTAAACCAGAAAGAAATAATAGTTTAGAAGTAAGTATAAAGACTGGAGAGAGAGTAGAGGGGTTGAAACACTTCCTTTGCAATGTAGTCAATTCTGGTTTGATTTCTCAACTGCATACACTCCTCTAAGCCCCACCATAAGTGATCTTGGCACACAGTTGGGTATGATTCAAAAATTAAATTAATTTAAGATTTTAGAGTAAGATACATAGTGTTGACTCTGTGTCAGGCATCTGTTGGCTATTATTATCTCGTTTGCTGATATGGAAAGTGGAAGTAAGTAAGTCTGTGGTACTAGTAGTGGTTGAGTCCTTAGAGCCTAGAATCCGTGTCCCAGTTGTCCTCTTGTATAACCTCTAATATAAGAAAAACAGTAAGGGGTTAGGAATGATAGTATAGTGACTAGGGCATTTGCTGTGTACATGATCAACCTGGGTTCCATCCCCAGTATCCCATTTAGTCCCTTGGGCCTGCCAGAAATAATTTCTGAGTTTAGATCCAGGGTTGACACCTGAGCATTGGTGGGTGTGGTCCTAACACAAACAAAAACAAAATATCAGGATCTGATCCTATTCAGAATGCTATGAGTCTGAAGGGCACCCTGAGCAATGTCCCCCAGCAGTGTTTGGTTCTTGAAAGGAGATGATAATGCTTCCCAATCTCATAGATCTTTTGTGAGAATTAAATTAGACAATACGTGGAAAACTAGAATGGCGCAGGCTTACTTGTTTCCAGGAACAATTCTCTGGCTGCCTAGTGGCTACTTGGCTCAAGGGCACCAAGGTGAAGCGAGGGAAGCTGAGGCTTGGTGGGTGGTGCCCACAGGTGTATGAGTGAGAGCCCCTCCCCAAACACCTGGATGGATATTAGTTCAGAGAGATGTGCTTTCATTGGCTTGACCCAAAGCCATTCTTCACCCCTGCTGGGAGAGTTTTGAGTCAATCTGTGTCACCTCATTTTCTGGGAAATGAGTTAAGTGGATTCAACTGTCTCCAAAGTTCCATGTGGATCAACAGTTTTACCCACCCCCCATCCCATGCTTCCTCCAAGAACTTGTGAAGTGAGCCCATCTCTTGCGTTGCCCCCCTTTGTCTAAAGCCCACTACCTCATTCCTTTACTTTAGGTTTGTTTAGGAACCACAACCAGAGCTGCTTGGGGCTTACTCCTGGAAGTGCTAGTGTAAGGCAAATGCCTTCCTCATTAGACTACTTCCACTTTTTATATATTTTTTTACTTAGAGCATAATTTAATGTTGTGTACATCCTTTTCATTGGCCAATTTTCATTGTCTTCAACCCTTACTAAGAACTTACAGTATGTGGCCCTGAATTTAAGACCATCTCTTGTAGGGCTAAACTGTACAGTGGGTGATTAATTGCCTTGCATGTAGCTGACATGAGTTCAATCCTCAGTGTCTCATAGAGTCTACTGAGCCCTGCCAGCATTGATCTCTTGAACACACAGCCAGGAGTTAAGTCCTGAGTGTGGCTGGATGTGGCCCAATAACCAAACATCACACACACACACACACACA
>PVKC010003120.1:0-40188 GCA_004027635.1 Crocidura indochinensis | reverse complement strand
AGGCAAGCGCAGGCAAGGCAGGCACCTTACCTTCAGCGCCACCGCCCGGCCCGCTAATCAACATTTTAATCAATTCTTTTTCTTTGGACATTCAAATCCTAAATAATTATTTACTTAAAAAATGTATCATGTAGTTGACGTAGTTGATTATAATACATTTGAAAATATTGAAAAGTGAAAGAAAAGTTGTTGAAAATGTGAAAGAGGGGCCAGAGAGATGGCATGGAGGTAGGGCGTTTGCCTTGCTTACAGAAGGTTGGTGGTTAGAATCCCGGCGTTCCATATGGTCCCCTGAGCCTGCCAGGAGCGATTTCTGGGCATAGAGCCAGGAGTAACCCCTGAGCAAGGCTGGGTGTGACCCCAAAACAAAACAAAACAAAAAACAAAGCAAAACAAAAGTGAAAAAATGGAAAAAAATAAAGAATAAAGTAATAAAGTACAGGGGCCGGGCGGTGGTGCTGGAGGTAAGGTGCCTGCCTTGCCTATGCTAACCTAGGACGGACCGCGGTTCGATCCCCCGGTTCCCCATATGACCCCCCGTGCCTGCCAGGAGCGATTTCTGAGCGAATAGCCAGGAGTAACCCCTGAGCATCACTGGGTGTGGCCCAAAAAACCAAAAAAAAAAAAAGTACAGTAGCAAGCTCATTTGTGAAAATAATTGTACCACCAAGGAAATCATTAATACAATGGCAAAAGGTTTAGTACGCTCTTGTTGTTCTATATTCAGTCTGTTAAGATGGGGCATTTGTATAGGGATGACAGCATAAATGGACAAATAAAGTTGTCCAAAATTCAAAGTTATGATACTACGAATTTTAGGGGTATATAATCAGTTCCTTGGCCTCTTGGAAAAGAGCTTGATTAAAACATGGCAACTGCATTTGTGATGTGGTTACAGCTGCAATGCTTTCCTGGAAGAAGAAGATAAGGTGAGGGTGGGGTAGGGTTTCCACACTTGTCCCCCCAAAAAGAAGCACTGGTAATACAAGCCCAAGAACTGGTATAAACGCAAGTGTAGTCTGATTAGCACTCCCTAAGGAAATCATAGAGTGTACATATGTAAGGCAAGTCTTTGGGGAAATGGTGTTACAAGGTAGGAGTGAGTCTATAGAACTGGCTGGTTTGAACATGGTGAAATCCTCAATACTTTGATGAAAATTCTTATTCTCAAATAAAAATTGAAACTTGAATATAGAACGCTAGCTCAATGATGAACTAAATTCTTCTGTCTGATTTTCAAATCTGAAGTGAGCCCATTAATAGAATGATTAAGTTTTGTGAAGACAAACTACTCTGAAAGTCTGAGCATATCTCAGTCTTGGTCAGTTTGTCTGTCTGCTACCTCACTTAACCTCTGCCTTATTTTCTTTGCCCCTTTTCTCATTCATCTCATCCTTTCATTGATTTATTTCTTATGCTTATTACTTTTGATTTTTGTTTCATTTGTCTCTCTTTTTAAAATTTGTCTTTTACTTTTTCTATTATTTAATTTCCAATTCCAGGACTGAGGATATGTAGCAGTAGAGCACTTACCTTTGATTCTAACCACTGTCAAATTTTTTTGCTTTGTTTTGTTTTGGGGCCACACCCGGTGACACTCAGGGGTTGCTCCTGACTATGTGCTCAGAAATGGCTCCTGGCTTGGGGAACCATATGGGATGCTGGGGGATCAAACTGTGGTCTAGGCTAGTACAGGCAAGGCAGACGCCTTACTGCTTGTGCCACCTCTCTGGCCCCTAGTTTCTTTTGTCTGCAACCAGCTCTTAAATGATTATGCTCAGTAATCAAAGAAAAGCACACACAATCATTTCTAATTTTTTAATTTATTGGGAAAAGTTCTATGTTTAAAATATTATTCATTTGGACCCGGAGAGATAGCACAGCAGCATTTGCCTTGCAAGCAGCCGATCCAGAACCTAAGGTGGTTGGTTTGAATCCCGGTGTCCCATATGCCTGCCAGGAGCGATTTCTGAGCAGATAGCCAGGAATAATCCCTGAGCACTGCTGGGAGTGGCCCCAAAACAAACAAAAAATTAGTCATTTATCAGTACTAAATCAGAATATCATGTGTTGTTTGTCTATCATCTATCTATCTGTTCTATTTATCCCTCTATCTCTATCTATCTATCTATCTATCTATCTATCTATCTATCTATCTATCTATCTATCTATCTATCTATCTATCTATCTATCTATCTATCTATCTTGCACAAATAGTGGGACAGGAGCTGACTCTAGAGATAGTACAGATGTTAGGATGCTTGATTTGTACACAGCTGACCTGGGTTCAAACAGTGAGTGAAGAGCCAGAAGCAAACTGTGAATACAAATAGGTGTGGCTCAGAAATCTATAAACTTAATGAATGCCATGGCTATTAGTTTATGTTATGCACTACTTATGTGCTGATCACCGAGGAATGTGCCTGACAGGAGAGGAAAATAATGGGAGGGTTTGATTCAGAGCCTATATCAACAATATGAAATGGGAGTTCAGTTCTCTCACTTTTATTTCTAAAACACTCTTGGCTGATAAAGAACAGAGAGGTATGGGTGGAGAGGTTTCACAGAAGTTATGGCTGCTTGCTTAAACTCCCTTGGCCCTGGCACTCCATACACAAATAGGGTTTACTTCTGAACACAGAGCAAGATTTGTAATAGCTCCTGAGTATCTCTGGGCATGGTCCAACCACCGTACCCACCCCCCCAACCAAGAAAAAATAGAAGCATGGTGATACAACATGACTTTTTTTCAACCCAACTTCTATAAATATTCATTCTCATATTTTTCAATAGGCTGATCTGCTTCTCCTGTCAAGTAGTGAGCCTCATGGTCTATGTTATATTGAAACTTCTGAGCTTGATGGGTAAGTGATTGCACTTGAAGTAATTAATTGAATTAAATTTATTCAGAGTAAGAGCCTCATAAAGAGGACTTAAAACTTAGAACGTAGGCTTAAGGGGCTGGAGTGGTGGCTCAGAGATAGGGTGTTTGCCTTGCATGCACTAACCTAGGACAGACTGCAGTTCGATCCCCCCGGGTCCTATATAGTCCTCCAAGCCAGGAGCAACTTCTGAGTGCATAGCCAGGAGTAACCCCTGAGCATCATGGGGTGTTGCCCAAAATCCCCCCAAACAAACATCTTTACCCTAAAAACAACATAAATGAAAATAAGGAACAAAATTTACTATTATTATGTAACAAATGATTAAGTAATCTACCAGGGAATAATTTGAGTGATTTTTTAGGGAAAAAGAGAAATGTCCGTAAAAGGTCACTGAGGAAAGAAGCACTGAAATTCTTCAGAAGACAACTTATGCAACAAAGACAGAGGAAGATGTAGAGTAGAAAGAAGTGAAATATGATAGTGTTTAGATTTATGTCATAGAATTTATAAAGCATATAGCAGTTCTGTTTTAGGATCTCTATCTGTATATTATTTGTTTTGTTTTTGTTTGGGGGCCACACCTGGCGGTGCTCAGGGGTTACGCCTGGCTGTCTGCTCAGAAATAGCTCCTGGCAGGCACGGGGGACCATATGGGACACCGCGATTCGAACCAATCACCTTTGGTCCTGGATCAGCAAACGCCGCTGTGCTATTTCTCTGGGCCCTCTATCTGTATATTATAAAATCATTTATTGAATGTCAGAAGTATAGTATTGATATCTTGATATATAAGTATCTTGATACTTTATGTATCAAGATATTGATGCAGATAAAAAAAGGTACTTGCTGTATATGCAGCTGACCCAGTTAGATCCTCAACACTGTATATGCTCCCTAGAAAACTTCAAGTAGTGAATCCTGAGCACAGATTCAGGTGTAGTAACTGAACACCACTAGATGTGGCCTCAAGATACCCAGGTCTTTATTGAATACTTATACATTAATAACAATAAATACATTTTCAATGAATTTTATCATTTATTCCTGATGGAGTATTATATAAGGGTTATTGTACAGATAAGTAGATCAAGACTTAGAGAGGCTAAGTAATTTGTTTCCGAATTCTGAACAGTGAAACCAGGATTCAAACCTGTCAGTCTGACAAGAGGATCAATCGCTGTCTCTCAAATCATTATCATTTAAGTTACTCACACAGGAGTTGACCTGTATAATTCCTCCCTGAGTTTGGTTAGAACTGAAATAGTGCTGGAAAGTTGTAGGCCTAATTGAATTTATTAAAAAAAATTCAAATTGATCATCTAATACCTTATTTCAAAATCTAAAAAATAATAAAATAAACTTAATTTAAATTCAAGGAGGGAGATGATTTAGTTAAGAGCAAAAGTCATTGAGTTAGAAAATAGTAAAACATTAAAGAAAAACTTATAATATGAATATTTGATTCTTTGAATATCAATACAAATTATTAAAATGTTATGTTGAAAGTTATGATGTTATGATGAAAGTTATGTTGTACAGAGGAAAGCAGGTAGGGCACTTGTCTTGCACACAGTGGAGTCAGGTTTAATCTCAAGCACAGCATATGGTCCCTCAAAACACTGCCAGGAGTGATCCTTTAACAAAGAGCAAACAGTACACAGTCAGATGTGGTCCCCAAACAAAACAAAACAAAATAACAAAAGTTAAGAAGACCAATAAAAATAATTCTTAAAATCATGAGTGAATCTAGATTTTTCACTCAAATACTGAAGTGTCATCAGAAATGAAAATAAAATCTGCATACAACTCTCTACATAAGCTTAATAAATTAGATGAAAATTTGTTCGTAAAAATCACAAGCCATCCAATATAAAATATAATGATTGAATAGCCCTATTACTAATTAGAAATTATATTCAAATAAAGAGTTATACAAATTTTGGAGTAAAACTGGAGAAACTATTCGGGAAGTATTGAGTGACATTATTTCATCAATATCTGTGGCCAGATTCTACTACTAAGTTTTTCATAATAGATAGAACTTTAAGGGGCCAGGAAGGTGGCGCTAGACGTAGGGTGTACCTTGCAAGTGCTAGCCTAGGATGGGCCGAGGTTCGATTCCCTGGTGTCACATATGGTCTCCCCAAACCAGGAGCGATTTCTGAGTGCATAACCTGGAGTAACCTCTGAGCGTCAAATGGGTGTGGCCCACCCCCACCCCCCAAAAAAGATAGAACTTTAAGCTATAAATAAGATCTGAAGGCTACAGTGAGGAGAATTAAGTTGAACTCTGAGGAAAATGGGTTTGTGAGCTCTTAATCACAAGACATGAGTGATGGTCTTTAGAGATTCATTTCTGATGATTAATTTCATGAATGCCTGAGAGTGTCTCTCTAATGTGTGTGTAGTTCTGTCTGGAAGAAGATGACCAGTTTGCTGTAAATGAGTTCTTTGCTGGTTGTGTGAATCTCAATTTATGGGATTCTTGGCTTGGTATCCCATAGAAAAGAAGATTGGATTCTTTTTTTTCTTTTTCATTTAAATTTCAGCTACTGTGAAATTAGCCATGACCATCTTTTGCAAGAAAAACTCCTCTCTGATAATAGAACTCCAGAGTCTAGAGTGATATTGGCCTCCTTTATTTGGCAATTTTATTCCTATTCCTATTGTGTACTCTAACTCATGCATGATGTCTGAGTAAGTTCTAGTGAAACCATATTTATTATTGTCCTCTGTTCTTTCACAGAGCAAAACAGATTACTGTGTTATTGCACAGATGTGCCATGGGTAGAATGCCAACTTTTAGGAGTCTGGCAAAGCCCATCCATTTCCCCAAGACAGTGTGAGAGGTGTGAATGACATTCAAAGGCAGGGAGTTTCTTAAAGATCATAGGTTGAATTTAACATGTGCTCCACCCTGATTATTTTGTTCAAAATACTGTTAGGCTGTTACATACAAAAATTCATGTCGTGTTAATTGATTTTACAGGGAAACTAATCTTAAAGTTCGCCATGCACTATCAGTTACCTCAGAACTTGGATCAGATATTGGTAAACTAGCAAAGTTTGATGGTAAGTGTTAAAAACACACAGACAAAAATATCTCAAAACCAAAGAGCAATGTTTTATCTGAAATTATCTGAAATTCAGTTTGTGTTTCTCTTTATTTGATGAAGGAACATAAAATTCTCCAGGCATCAAAGCTTGAATTCTCTTCTCATGCCAAAATGTAAAAATGTTGACCACAGAGATGGTTTTATCAGTGCACTGTTTATTTCATCTTGATTCCTCTTCTCTAGGTCCTGTTCATTTTAGTCCTGTAATATACACTGTTTTTTATCTGACCTTGCTTCCTTAGAGTCATGTGCAGACTTGCTGAGGATGAATACAGACCAAAATTGTACTTCTAGTTCTAGGTCTAGCAACCGTTCATACTTGGGTGTCACAAAAAGACCAAATACCACATTGTAAATGTTGTGAAAACAATAATTCTGTCTCCTGTGTTTCTATATGTTTTATAATGTATAATGCCTTAAAGACAACAGTTATTTAAGAAGAATATTCCAGTTTACAAATAGATATTTATAGAAAAATATTCATCTAGTTTGAAATTTAAGTCAGGGTTACAGCCAGGAAACTTTGAAAGTCTCAAGAAATATTTTGATTAGATTAAAGCAAATTACACACTTTCTACTGTTTTTTTTTCAATGAAATTTACTGTTATGTGAATCCAGGAAAATAAACCTATATTCCCGAATCAAAATACTTCCTTACAATACCTCATGGAATATTTATGGAGCCCCAAAAGAACAACTTAAATATAATTTATCATTACTCATTTTTTTCCTGGCAGAATGATCAATCTTTTCTCAAACAATATGTATGAGAAAGCAAAAATGAATGATTTAAGTTTCTTCTATGTCAAAAGGCAGAAAACAATGATTATAATTACCCAGTTTATTTTTGCTATACTTTAATCACCAAGATGGATATTTGTAAAGATAATCTACATTATGTGGCAGGTGCATCATAGACAGCTTCAAACTGCGATGGTGTAAATAGGAATAGTCTCCTTATTGCCCTGGTTACTTTCTGATGCTGGTTGGAAAGCATTCTCCATGTAGTCATAGTTCCTACACCCATAATCTTTAAGATCATATCTCAGTAAGGGTGAGAAGCATAACACCTGGATTTATTTCTCGCACATTTCACTGACCAGCATGAGTCACCTGGGCTGACTGATCTGCGCAAGTGAGAGAAGGTACACGTACAAATATCAGTTGAGTATTAACGGTCTCTACCTCATTCTCCAAGAAGTCTGATTGCAGTTAAGTATCAGAACAATATGTAAAATGACAGACTGAATTAAGTGGATTTATGACATGAAGCTACAGAAAAGTGAGCAAGTATCCTTGTATTCACAATTCTTCTACACTGATTGACTTTTTCTTCACCCCAAAATACTTGATCACTATCAGGTACAGTATGTATAGTATAGTATAGTATCATTTACTAATTTCTAAACATTGACTGACATGATTTCATTACCATCTGTGAATGGACTATACTACTATTATTTTAATAAAATAGAATTTTAAGCTATATGATCTGAAGGTCATAACAAGGAGAGTAACGTTGAATTTATTTATTGTTCATCTGTACCTGAAACCATGTCAACTACACTGCAGGCTTTGTTTTGCTCACTGATATATGCAAGTCAAGCTCTATCAGTGGTCCTCAAACTACGGCCCGCGGGCCACATATTGTATTTGTTCCCATTTTGTTTCTTCACATCAAAATAAGATGTATGCAGTGTGCATAGGAACTTGTTCGTAATTTTTGTTTTTACTATAGTCTGGCCTTTCAATGGTCTGAAGGACAGTGAACTGGGCCCCTGTTTAAAAAGTTTGAGGACCCCTAGATCAATGCTACAGATAGTGATGCTTAATAAATACTTGCTGAATAGTTGATCATGCTGAAGAGTGCAGTCAGAACTGTAGCAGTAGGAAGCACATGAAAGTATAAGGCAGGAAAAGAGTTTGGGTATGGAATCTAAGATGATGGGGGAGAGCAAAAAACTTCCTAATGGAGCTTATAAGAAAAGCAAGAGTAATGGACTCTTTTCCATTGGAGGTCAGGTGATTGGGAGAGAGATCAACTAGTTGATAATTTATTTTAGCTTTTTTTTATTCTAAACATTAACCCAGAAATTCTGAATTCGTCCAATGTGGTTGGTATGGAAACAGGAAAATAATTTCTTATTCAAAACAATTCCTTCATTACAGACAGGTATCTTGAAAGTTTAAAGGATTTAAATATAGAGTTTTCAAAAATACTTCCTAAGGAAGTGAAATGCAATTACTGGAAGTTTTCGCTAATGTGTAGAATATAAATAACTAAGCTAAATAAGCCAATGAGATGAAAAATAAACGATGAAACAAACTTGATTTGATGAAACTTCTGGTGGTTACCAGCAAGGTGGGTGGGAGAAATGAATTAGTCTTTTTGTGACAGGATAGGATTGGAGCCTTGGTGATGAATCTTTTGTTTTGTTTTGTTTTGTTTTGTTTTGTTTTGTTTTGTTTATGGGGCACACCCAGCAGTGCCCAGAGGTTACTTCTGGCTTTGCACTCAGAAATCGATCATGGCAGGCTCAGGGGATCATATGACATGCCAGGAATTGAACCTGGGTAGGTTGGCTGCATGCAAGGCAAATACCCTACTGCTGTGCTATCTCTTCAGTCCATTTGGTGATGAGTCTTACACACAGTAAGAGGTCTTTGGGGCCTGAGCTACAGAACAGCAGTAGGGCATGATTTGCACATGGCTGACCCAGGATAGATGCATGTTTGATCCCAGCATCCCATGTGCCCCACCCCCACCCCGAGCCAGGAGTGATTTCTGAGCACAGGAGCACCACTGGGTGTGGCCCCCAAAAACCAAAACAAAAAGAGATCTTGCCATACTCCTGAGAATTTTATAATACTGTAAATAAAATCAACCATAAAATCAATAAAGCAATAAGAGGAAAATATTTTATAAAATATTTTCTTTTGGTCCACACTCAGTGATGCTCAGGGTTTACTCCTGGCTATGCACTTAGAAATCACTCCTGGTTTGGGGGACCATATGGGATGCTGGGGATCAAACCAAGGTTTGTCCTGGGCAGCTGCATGCAAGGCAAACACTCTACCACTGTTCTATAGCTCTGGATCCTATAAAATATATTTTAAGTACATTTATAATTTTTAATGATTATTAAGTGAGACCTGAATTTTCCTCTCATAGCATAGGTGACTCATCAAATGTGCGATGGGTAATTGTCTAAATAAAGGAAAGTCAGATCTCTCATTCCTATTATTTATGCTTAACTAGAGTCCTTTCTCAGAGAACATGTAGTGCTAAATTCATGAAGCTAGTACACCTCTGGGCTAAGAACAAAGTTTCTACTAAATTTATTCTTTCATTCTTAAATCTTGGATTGAGTTTTAATCTATTTTAAAGCTTTAGGCAATATGGTGTTTTTTGGGTTTAGTTTTATTAAAATATAATTTCCAGTTTCCAAGAAAGCATCTGATGAATGAATAGAGGGATTAAGGATAAATAAATTAAACAAAATACACAAATTAGATTTCCTTTATGTACAGCCAAATTTAAAGACCAAGAGGGTGACATAAAATGTGGCCTTGTAGTGTTTGAAAGAATTGGGACAAACTCTTAGTTCTTCCCACTATCATTCTTGCTTTCTTATAGCTTTCAACTTCTCCATTATCCTTGCAGGTTTTTATGTATGTGCCCTAGTTTCTTATCTATCTGGTATCTCTGACACAGACTCTTTACACATACTATATATTATGTATTAGATTCTATATAATATATGTTATAAAAACTTCACTTCTCATTAGTCCCCTCTTTCCTTCCTTTCTCTTTTGTATCTCTCATTTTTACTCTTTCTGTCTTCTACTTTTTATGCTAAATTATTTATTCATTTTCTACCTAAATTCTTTTTGCTATTGTTTTTCTGGGGGGAGCACACCCAGTGGTGCTCAGGGTTATTCTTGGCTCTGTGCCCAGAAATTACTCCTGTCTGGCTCCAAGGAGTATATGGGATGCCAATGATTGAACCCAGATTGGCTACATGCAAGACAAATGTTCTACCTGTTGTATTTTTTTTTCTGGCTCCTCTCTTTGTTATTGTTATCTCTCATTTGTTTTACTTATGTTTCATATAAACAAATTATCTTGTGTGTCACTATTTCTAAAGCAACTTGCTTAAGTCTATGATTAAGTATCTCATAAAGATAAGATACAGTATAAAGTCTGTTGAATAATAAAATTTTTCTACATGTCTTCTAAAAATCTTTACATTATTTAATCTCTCATTTCTTCCCTACATTTTTTTTCACCATGTCCAATTACCTTTATCCTAATGTGAATATTATTGAATTTCAGGTTTTCCAATGGTGACTAAAGAATAAAAAAGACTTGGAACTCTGGGAATTAAAACCAAATTAGTTTTACTTTTGTTTAAATCAAGAGTGTCCAACAACATTGTTTACAGGGCAGGAAATTCTAGTCAGGTTCTGGTAGAAGACATGGATGGATGTGAGAAGTATACTCTTCCATGATCTGTCTGTGTGAAGTCTATCATTTAGCTTGTAACTTTTTGATTTCTAGTTACTCTGTAGTTTTTATTTTCCCAAGACTTGCAAAAAACCATTTGCATAACACAAAACTATAGTTTACTTATCATATATCATAAGTTTACACCTTACAGAAAGCTGAAAATCTATGTTTTCCTTTCTTGTCCCTTGATAGAAGAGATAATAGATGTAGATAGTAGATATGACTGTATCAGAGACTCCAAAACTTGCAGAGGACACAGGGTAAAATTTGAGACAGGTAAGGCTTTAGAATGTCTTCTGTTTCTTTTACTTTGCTCTGAAATCCAAAGACAGCATCTTGCTGGTGACCTTTTTGGACATAGCATGGATCTCTTTCATTCCTTGCCACCTGTTCATTTACATGACAAATGTGTACTTAATACAATGCCACAGAGCATGCTTAGCCTGGGGAAAGAGCATTTAATAAGTTAGACATACTCTTGCTTTCAAAGAGCTTATAGCCCAGGGGAGAAGACAGATTTGAACATGTGCTTATGCCAAAGAGAATAAAGATCCTAAAGTTCTCAGACTTTAAACATTATGTTAACATCTGAACACATACAATACTCTGGGCACCATGCAAAGCACTTTATTTTATTAAGTTCCTTACCCTAGCAAAAGACAATTATTTTTACCCCTATTTGTGCATAAGGAATTGGAGAGGCATATGAATTGAACAATTATTATTAATCAAAAGTGAAGAAATCATAATATGATTGTTGGCAAAAACCTATCATATGAAAGGACTTGAGAAACTCTAAAGGACGGGTAGATAGGGTAGATATAGGCTTGGAATTTTGAGGAATTATTATGACATCTTGAATCCTGATTATGGTAAAAAAGAAAATCTAAGAATACTCTAAATATACAGTTGAAAATTAATGATTTGAAATCAAGTCCATCTAGGCCTCAGATTACAACATAATCTTATAAAAGTATCAATGCTCTTAGTGGTCTAGAATTCAGATTTCCTAACAAGAGTTTATAGAAGAATTGACCAAACATAGAACATGATACACGCAAGACAGAGTTAGGTTTGGTAGGCAAATCTAGTTATTTAAAAAGTTCTTAGATAAATATTTTCATGCATTTTAAACATTAGTAAAACTTGAGATGTTGTCTGTTGAATTTTATGAGAAGATATATGACTTTGATTTAATTTTATGATGGCTTTAAAACATTGTTTTTTTTATGTTCAAGTCTTAGGGGAATTGAAAATTTTTTATAAATAGGTAACTGGAAACTGTTGTTCATTATACATTTGCAGATGAACATTCTTATTCCTTGGGGGAAGACCTGGGTGTAAATTGTCCAAATGTGTTTAAGAAACCTTTGCATATTGTTACTGACTGGACTGAGATCTGTGTTTTGCAACTATGACAAGTTTACATATTTTGTATGATTGTTAATATTGAGTTCTCAACCAGGGAAAGGTTGACTCTTTATTTTAGGAATCTTTGTGTATTTTTGTGGTCCTTTCTAAAGGATAGCATGTGTGTAATTAAAAACACAGAAAAACAAGCATTTTTTTTTTCGTTAAAAAATAGCAAAAAGATTTTGTTAGCATCTCATATGCACTTTTTTTTTTTTTACTTACCAGATAGACTTCAAGTCCACCTGGGAAGAAGCAGAACCTAATAGCATAATTCATGTAATTCCATGAAACAAAGACAGTCAGTGTTGATATGTTCATAATAATGGTAATGATAAATGACTGGGACTTATGGTTGAGAAGTAATAAGCATTAGCAAAAAATGAAGATGAAAAAGAGAAGGCAAAGTTTTTTGTTTGTTTGTTTGTTTTTGTTTTTGTTTTTGGGCCACACCTGGTGACGCTCAGGGGTTACTCCTGGCTATTCACTCAGAAGTCGCTCCTGGCAGGCCCAGGGGATCATATGGGGAACCGGGAGATCGAACCGCGGTCCGACCTAGGTTAGCGCAGGCACCTTACCTCCAGCGCCACCACCCGGCCCCCCAAGAAGGCAAAGTTTTTAATAAAACACTTTTTTATTTCCAATTATCAGGACAATGGCATAGTTTGTCTTCTAAATTCTTTCCTTTTTTTTTTTTTTTTTTGGGTCACACCTGGTAGTGCTCAGGGGTTACTCCTGGTTTTGCACTCAAAAGTCACTCCTGGCATGCTTGGGGGACCATATGGGATGTCAGGATTCAAACCACTGTCTGTTGGAATCAGCTGCGTGCAAGGCAAACAACTTACCACTGTGCTATCTCTCCAGCCCCTGTCTTCTAAATTCTAAGAAATTCCTTGACTGAGAAATGCTTGTAAATAATGATATCTTATTTTATACAAAATGTGTTTTATGGTAGATTTATAACACAGATAATCAAGAACATTACTTCTAATAAAAATATAAAAAGAAATTAAATAAACTTTGGAGGGAATAGAGTTCCATTTTCATGATAAACTCTGGATATCCCCTTTGAGATAAAATGCATCTTGAGAAGGCTTTGTTTACCTTTTTTGGTGGGTTTGGGAAGCTTAGGTCATATCTGGTGGATGGTGCTTAGGTTACTCCATACTCTGAGGTTGGATTTGCTCTTGGCAGACTCAGGTTCTAATACAGTATTGAGCTGGAGTAGTGGCACAAGCAGTAGGGCATCTGCCTTGTACGTGCTAACCTAGGACGAACCACGGTTTGATCTCCCATATGGTCCCCTAAGCCAGGAGCGATTTTTGAGTTCATAGCAAGGAGTAACTTCTGAGAGTCACTGGGTGTGGCCCAAAAAACAAACACAAAAAACAGTATTGGGGATCCAACTAGAGCTTATGATGTAAATATCTGAACACTCTTCCATCCCCATTATATCTATGGTCCTTTGAGAAGCTTTGGTAGGCTAAAATTACCTAACAATTCTGCTCAGAAAACTACAGAAAGAAATCTTTTTTTTTTTTTTTTTTTTGGTTTTTGGGCCACACCTGGCGGTGTGGGGTTACTCCTGGCTGTCTGCTCAGAAATAGCTCCTGGCAGGCACCGGGGACCATATGGGACACCGGGATTCGAACCAATCACCTTTGGTCCTGGATCGACTGCTTGCAAGGCAAATGGTGCTGTGCTATCTCTCCGGGCCCAGAAAGAAATCTTGTATGCTTTATTCAGGAGGAATCTAGTGAATATCTGTGTGATCGTGAACTAGATAAATTACTATATAATAGCTCTTCTCTTCAGAGCAGCAAACAAATATGATTAATTTCCCCCAAATACAATTAATTTGATTGCCTTTGTACTTCATTTTGACACCACCTTTTCAAGTTTTATTGTCCATTAAAATAACTGCGCTTGGAACATTTTTTAGTGCATAATTGTGAGAATCTATACTAAAATCTTCCTCATTCATTGTTATGTGAACACTACATTTTTTTAAAAGTACAATTAGCAAAAGGAAGAATGACCCTAAGCATTTTACCCGAATCTTTATTATGCTTTATTAGTGGAATATATTTTGATTGTTTTGATTGTATTTTAAGGGCCCAGCTTTTTGTTTCAGTGCTTTTATTTTATTTTTTAAATAAATCTTTAAGTACCCTGATTACATGTTTGTAGTTTGGTTTCAGTCATAAACAGAATACTCTCTTTTTAGTGCTTTTAGATTTTTTGTATCTCTAGAGTATCAGGCCATCCTAAACATCTCCCTCTTCCTTTACATAGTGATGAGATATTTCAGTATTCCAATACCCTTTGTTTTTATTACTACTACACAAATACAAAATACTTCTTACTTCAACATAGATCTGCTCTGATACTCCATTTGATTTCCTAAACTATCTCTGAAAAATAACCTGAAAATTTCCCATATTTCCAATAAACATTTAATAAGGTAATATGGGAAGTTATGAGGACATAAAAGTGAATACCGGAAATGAATTCCTTACTTCAAAGAATTTGTTTTCTTATTTGTAAAGGGGCATAAAAGACATGGGGAGGCTTGTATTTTGTGTACACAGAGGGGAAGTTGAGTTCTTTTGAAGATGAAAAACTGTACTTTGGCTTTGTTCCTACCATTTTGTTTTGACTGAGCCTCGCGTTTAGTACTAAAATCACTGGGATCTCCAAGAAAAGTTGAATTGGAGTTGGCCTACACCCTTTGACCATTTCTGTCTATATTTACACCCTTGGTATCAGGCCAGAAGTGCATGAGCCTTGGTGCCAGGGAGGACCAGTGTCAATATGTTCAAGGCTGTATTTGCTTCCATGTCAGTCATTGCTTGTGACAATAAAAAATGATCAAATTAATCTTTTTTTTAATATTTCTATTGGCAGAGACTATATACCTTGTTGGTTTTGCCCAGAGCACTTTTTTTTATTCTAAAGTGGCTATGTCTGAAATCTGAGAAATTGAGTTTTAAGTCAAAAAACTAGAAATGTTAAGGGTTGCTGTCAACCCTTTGTCAACTTTTATCTTATGTAGGATTTGTTGGTGGTACCAAATTCAAGGTTCTTAGATATTCTGGAATGAAAACTATTAGTTAAAAAAAAAAGAGCTGTTAAATTCTTAGAAGTTAAAAAATATCTCCTATTCCACAACATAATTACTAAATATGGGTCAGTTAAAAACCAATTTTAATTTACTTCTCAGTACCAGTGATAGGGAGCATCCCAAAATGTATCTTTTAGATAAAAAATGATTCCTTACAGATTATTTAGCTTCATGCCAATGTTTTGCTAGCATTTTTTTTTTTTAGCACTGCGTATCTGGGTAGCCCGTTTTCAGGTGGTTAATTTGTAATCCTGAGGAAAAGAAGGCAAAAATCAAAACAATAGTCCTTGAGGACCGTGAGTCCTTCATTTGTTCTGGGAAATTTTAGGGTTTTGACTTTTCAAGAAAGGTTTGTCATTAATTTGATTGGTCAGTAGTGAGCAGCTAGTGAAAACTGAATCTAACCTTTATCTAAGAATTTTGAAAGAAAGACATTCACATGTTAGAGGAAGATGTCCGTAAATGTATACTATGTGCATGGTGAGTGGGATAGTAGTAGAAAACAGAGTTTTTCTTACTTGTTAGTTTTCTTTTTCCTTTTGATGAAACTAGACTTCTCCCTTTAATTTTTGTGGCGTTTTTTTTTCATTATGTGCTACTCTATCCCTTTAGCTTCTGGGTTAAACATTTATGTATATATAAATGGTGGTGTTCAGTGGTTACTCCTAGCTCTGCTCTCAGGAATCACTCCTGACAGTGCTCAGGGAATCTTATGGTATGTGAAGGATCAAACTGCATGGAAGGCAAGAGCCTTCACCGCTGCACTATCACTCTGGTCCTTAAATAAAGATATGTTTATTGTTTTAGAGAGAGAAATTTGTAGGCATTGATATCATTCTTGACTCCTACTTTCAACCTACCAACAACTCCTTGTTTGTTTATTTATTTTATTGGTTTTGGTTTTTGGGTCACATCCGACAGCACTCAGACTTTACTACTGGCTCTACCCTCAGAAATCGCTCCTGGCAGGCTCCGGGGACCATATGGGATGCCGGGATTTGAACCACCATTCTTTTGCATGCCAGGCAAAAGCCCTACCTTCATGCTGTCTCTCCAGCCCCAACTCCTTGTTAATTTAGTTTTTCTTTTTCCTTTTCCCTCTGTATTATAAGTACTCATACTCACTTTTTGGGGAAATTTTAACTCCAACTATTTGAACACATGTTTTTTAATATAATAGTTACATTTTGTGACAGAATCCATAAAAGGTTATTTCTGGTTTCTTTCTCTATCAAGAGAATCACCACCTTAAAAGTGTATTTTCTTTTGAATTAATGGAACGAATTGATTCATTGTTTTGGAATGGCATGCCCTTAATTTGGAATGGGCTTGGAATTAAAAAATAATACAAAAAACTAGAAACATCTTCTAGCCAGTTCGAGGCAAGTTATCTGGTAGCTTTGAGAGACCCCAGAACTCTGAAACTAATCAAGATAAGAAAACTGAAACAGCTGAAAGGAATCACACGCATTCTCAGACACACGTGACAAACAAGGGCCAGGTTTCTTGAGGGTGGGGTATGGTAGGACCCCTGAAATTCTGATTATAAATCCCAGAAGACCTGATTCATTGTGGTTGTGAAACTAGAAGTCTGCTATCTTGTCTCGTGTGAAAGTTCACTTTAAAAGTAAAAAAGAGATGGGATGAGAAAAGTCTTTGCTTTATTTTCAAAAACCATTTGTCAGACACTAGAAGTACAGATAAAAGCTGTTTTAGGACAAAACATCCCATGGCTCTTACGACTAGTATGATTCATAGTTTTTTATTTATGAACTTCTATTTAGGTATCATAATTTACAAAAAATTTAATCACTTTGGGCTGTCAATATTCCAATTCCAACCCTGCCATCAGTGTCAATGTCACTCCATAATGTCTCATTTTTCTTCCATCCTGCCTCCTTAACAACTAATTTGAGATTATTATTACTACTTGAACAGCACAAAAGGGAATGTTTTAAAGTGTTTGATGCATTTCCATCTTGGTATTCCCACCTGATTTTTCTTAGCATTAACTTGCAGATGGAATAAAGACAATGAGAAATATATAGAATTTTTAAAAATGAATGATAACAGTACTGTGGACTTGTCAGGAGAATTCAAGGTCATAAAGAGGTTTATTTTTATTTCTTATCTTATAGGAATTGTCATCTGTGAGGCACCTAACAACAAATTAGATAAATTCACAGGAGTCCTCTCTTGGAAGGACAGCAAGCACTCTCTCAACAATGAGAAGATAATCCTGAGAGGCTGTATCCTGAGAAATACCAGCTGGTGTTTTGGACTGGTTATTTTTGCAGGTACAAAAGATGGCTATTTCTATAATATATATCATCATCATAGTCTATAGGTTTTGGGATCACATGAGCACAGAACTTTGATTTTAGAGAAGTTGCTGGCCTAATCTTGGCAGAGTGCAAAGTACCAGCGGAACACACCTCTGCCCTGGAAGTAGTCTCTGTGGTTTCATTGTCTACCCTGAAAGTAGTTTCTGTGGTTCCATTGTGTCAGAAAGTAACTAATGCTATTAACATCCTTATAATTATTTGGATCTTAATTATGAAGTAGGAACTACTACATTCAATTTCTACTTCTTTAACTCCATCTAATATTCCCAACATTCTATATAATAGTCAACCTTAAAGTGTGTGGTGGGGAGAAGAATGTGAAAAATAACTCTCTTGCTGCTATTGGTAATTTAGATTGCTGTGACAATCCTGGGGAAATGTCTTCTTGTAAAGCCTGCCCTCAGATCTTTTTCAATTATTTGTCAATATGAGATCTAGGACGGAAATTCCTAAAATCACTGGAAAGGGAAGGAAGATGAATCTTACTCTTCCTGATGACCATTGGGTGCATTTTTTTCCTTCCTCTGTTGTATCACTATAGGTCAAAGGGGTAGGTAGAGCTCCTGCTAAGGAAACTTAGAGTAACACCATTTTGTAAAGCTACTTAAATTTAACTCAGACGTCAATAGCAGGCTTGATTTCTGAAAATCCTGTTTATTATGACACCAAATTAAGAGGTGCTTTGGGCCTGTTGATTATATGTATAATCAAAATTGGTATGTCTTTTGAAACTTTTTTTTAGTGTAACAACAAAATGTTCGGTAAAAGTAGAAAAGTGTTCCAAACCTAGAAATGTTCTTCAGTTCTGCCTAAATAATCTCAGCTGTGGGTATTAGCAAGGCTTTTGCTATTTGGTACATTGCCATGGTAAAGACTTTGGGAATCCTTAGAATTGAGGCCATATATGTGCTTCTACTGGGGATGAAATCTGGATTTATAACTCTTTCATTTGATGCTTTTATCCTTTCACTATAAAAATAATTATTATCATATACTGCCTAATTTGTATCTTTCTTGCATTCACATAAAGAAATCTAGGCTAGTATATATACCTGACTTTATCTTTCTTCTTAATGAAGTTCTAGAAGGTCGCCTGATATACAGTAGACTCCTAGTTTTCATTTTTTCATAGTATAAATGAGGGTGCTTGATCCTAGGAATGACAGCAACCCAAAAGTTTGTTTGCATTTGTATGATCTTGTTTGGAATGACAGGTTCAGCTATAGAACATGTTATCATAGAACAGCTGTTGTGAGTCACTTTGGGGACAAGATATCCTTCTCGTGGCTAGTCCTATGGGAAAATGTTTTTGCTTTGAAGGAAGGAGGATAGTATGTTGAACAGGTCCACTCAAAAGAATTATAACCAAAAGTTTACAGAATTTAGATTAGGTAAATTTGGTTTTATATTTGTTCTAGAATTTTAAACCTTTGCTACATAAAATTCTAAACTCTAGATTCACCCACTATGGCATGGAGATAATAATGAAGTATATAATTGTAAAGACTCCATGATAGGGGACTGGGCGGTGGCGCTGGAGGAAAGGTACCTGCCTTGCCTGCGCTAGCCTAGGACGGACCGCGATTCGGTTCCCATATGGTTCCCCAAGCCAGGAGAGACTTCTGAGAGCATAGCCACTAATCCTGAGATTCACTGGGTGTGGCCCAAAAACCAAAAAAAAAAAAAAGACTCCATGATAAATGTGATTGATAAATGTTGGTTTCTTTTCCCTGTTTCTACCCTTTTTTCATCCTAGATTAGATATCCTAATTAAATAGATATATCTGGTTCAAATTTTGGCTCTGACATTAAATATCAGATTCCAGAATTCTTGTTTGTTCCATAGACTGAGTTGGGAAAATTTTCTGCTCTGGATTTGGTAGGGAAAGTAGATTGAAGAGACAACTCTCATCCTTTGTTGTCAGGATGAATATTTTAAGAAGTTCTTCATAATGCAGATAAAGCAGACATGCTTGTACTGACTTTACTCTGGCCATAAATGTTCATAGAAAACTAAACTATAATAACAGCAAGAAGAATGAAAGATTGGTTTCATAAACATAATAGAACAGATGTGATGTTGCAAACATTGTAAAACTTGAATATTTTAATTTTGGGAAATAATTTTGAAACCTGGATATTTTAAAAGTTATTCAAAATTATTACTTTTTGTTTTTATATTATTACCTTAGTTATGTTACCTTTACAGTTGGTACTTTACAACTATGGGTCGATCTAATACACATTAACAGCTAGGCTTATGCTTCTATAGCAATGACTTCTCCTTTATTCTCAAGAAAGGGGAACAAATTTTTTTCTGGGTCAAAAGTCTTGTTCATTAGGAGTCCATAACAGTCGGTACATTTTGGGGGCACATTAGGCTCTCATGCTACATGTCTTATATTTGTCATTCTTGATTTGCTTTCCTTCTTTCTCATTTTCTCTCTGACCTAAAAGACTGATTAGTGTGGTCAACACAAATGTATTTACTTAACCTTTGGTTCTAGTTGGGATCTGCTATTGGGAACACATGGAAAGAGGTTAAAAGAAGATGGAACCTGGAGAGAGAATGAGCAGGAAACCTGAGTTTGATTCCTGGCATCCCATATGTTACTTTACTCCTCTTTAGGAGTGATCTTTGAGCATAGAGCCAGAAGTAAGCCCTTGTCATGACAGGGTCTTATGGTTCAAAATGACAAATAAATAAAGAAGTGAAGAAAGAAGACTGAAGTATAGATGCCTATCTTCAGGCTGCTTCCTTGATTTCTCATCTCAGGTTGAGTCAACATAAGTTGTCTCCTCCTTAGATTTTTCCTTGTTTGATGTGCCAACTTTTTCCTGTGGGGATCTGAATGAGTCACAGTCTTAAGAATATATTGATTAAAGCAAGTGATCAATTGATAACATCAATAGACCTTTTTATTATTATTTGTATTATTTTTTATATTTTTTATTGAGACCAATGTGAATTACAAGTCTTTCACAGTTGAATTTTAGGCACATAATGACAGTGAATTAGGCCATTCCCATGACGAGTGTTGACCTCCCTCCACCATAGTTCCCAGCATGCATCCCATACCTCCTCCCTTAGTCCCCTGGACTGCTAGTGTAACAGGTTCTTTTTTGTGTATAGCTTGTTGTAGTTTGAATCTCTTGTTTCTATTGCTGTTGACTTTGGTTTGGGTATTTAGGTCTGACCATTTTTTACTTCCACTCAATGCTCCTGAGACTGCTTGGCCCCTGGGTCCCTTCCACACACACCCCCTCAATTTGTAAGAAGATATTGAAATATGAGGCAGAACTAGATGATTCATGTTCTATGGTTCTGTTAAAAAAACAACAGTGGGGAATTGGAGAGGTAGCATGGAGGTAGGGCATTTGCCTTGCATGCAGAAGGTCAGTGGTTCGAATCCCGGCATCCCATATGGTCCCCCAAGCCTACCAGGATTGCTTTCTGAGCATAGAGCCAGGAGGAACTCCTGAGTGCTATCAGGTGTGATACAAAAACCAAAAAAAAAAGAAAAGGCAAAACAAAACAAAAAACCAATGGTGGGAACCTCTAATAGGCCATTTATTTAAGCAAAAATATTTAAGTTCTAGTAAGAAAGTTCTAGAATTAGATATATCTGGATTCAAATTCTGGCTCTGACATTTACTAATAAGAAATATCAGTTTCACTGAGCTATTAAACCTCATTTTTTAAATTAGTGAACTCATTTCAATTATAGACCTAGTTTGGACAAGTTTTAAGAGTTAGAAGATATAATAGATGAAAACCTTATATATTCATTGCTTTAATAGCAATTGCTTAATAAAAATTAAATAAATGTATTAGTGAATAAATACCACATGCTATGAACCAAGCACTTATTGCTTACTCATTTCCAGTTAAGAATGTAAGGTAACCCAATAAAATCTCTGTACTCATGTACTTTTTGGCCTGGTATGAGAGAGAATATCAAATAATTGTAGTAACGAATCTATAATCAAAAATTAAGATAAGTTCTCTGAAGAATATGAACATGGATTTACAAAAGTATGCATGGAGGACATGTGCTTGAAAGATCCTTTGCCTGAAGACTCTGACAGCAAAGAGGTTGAAAACTTAAAGTCAGTGTAGAATAAGAAAATAGGGACATGTGACATTTGACTGAAGATGTAGCTCAGAGCTGGAGAATGCAGGAATTTTGGATTTGTATTCAGATTTTTGGTCTTTATCCTAAGAGTTTTGGGAAGTCATTGCAAGTTTTTCTAACAGATGTGTATTTCTGTTGTATTTGAAAGATTCATTTGGTATTTGAAAAGGTTTCATTTTCTCCTTCAGTGCTTGCAAAGTTAGTAAATAGAGGGTCTTAGAAATAATATATATTGAGATTGTATACTAGAGTTGCAGGGAGAAAAGGTTGATAGATTTTTGTAATATTCCAGTTAAGAGGTGCTGTGGTGAAAGCACTGAAAAAGCACTGAAAGTGGTGCTTTTCATTGAGGTAAAACTTTGGAGGAAGATTATTGTTGGGTTGTGCACAGGTCATATGGGGACTTTAGAAAATACCCAGTGGAAATACCATATAAGACCAAATAGTTGTATGAACACTAAGTAGTAATAAAAATTACAGGACTTTTGACACCAAACCCTTAAGCCAACGACAACAGAATCGATACCCAATCTACAGCAAGCTAGACACAGAGGGGGGCACTTATACTAGCAGCCCAGGGTGTAAGGGAGAGACGATATGAAATGCATGCTGGGAATGAGGGTGGAGGGAGGACAACTTTGGTGGTGGGAATTCTCTTGATTCAATGTCAATATGTCCCTAAAATATTACTGTGAAAGATTTGTAATCCACTTTGGTCAAAATAAAAATTATTATAAAAAAAGAAAATGCATTTAAATATATGGGCTTATAGCTATAGCTAGTAACTAGGACTGTGATATTAGATGAGATTTCCCAAGGAAAATTCAATGCAAAAGAAAAATATTGACCTTTCTCTGTGTTTTAGGGAATTCTAATATTTAATGACTAATGCAGAGAAAGATGCGCTTCATATATTAAAAAAAGCCACCAAAGAGGTAGGAGAAAAGGCAGGGAACATTGAAACATGGAAGTAAAGGGAAGACCGTTTCAAATGGGTTGAGTAATCAACAGTGTCAAAAGCTGCTGGGAGATCAAAGAAAGCATGGAGGATATTATGATAATAAGAAATCTGTTTTGATGGAATTATTGGCTCAAAAATAAGGCTGAATAATGAGAAGATGCAATAAGAACCATTAAATACAGAAAAAAAATTTAAGATCTGTGTCTTCGAGAAGAGATGTGTATGTCAACATCTGTGGATATATTTAAATACATGCTTAACAAGAACATAAAATAGATTATTTACTAATCTGGATGTTTATATATACCTAAAAGATGTACAATTTTAGTACTAACTGTCTGTTACTATTTCAGCATCTACCAATCACAAACTTTATTTGCTCTTTGTGATCTTTATTACAAAAGAAACATTTCCCATCCTTGACGTCCATATGATTTTAATGAATGATTCCTTGGAAATGTGGGTGGTCTTTACAAAGCTGTAGTTGAGGATAAGAATTATACTGGGGTACAGTGAATATTATGAGACCCATATCTTTGTTTCAATTTGTCCTTTAAATAAAAAAAATATTTTGAAGGTTGGACCCATTATCCCTGATTTTTAGAATAGCTTTTTAATATCACACGTGCCTTACAAGTTTTCTTTATTACTAAATGAGTGCATAAAATGATTGTAATAATGAGAAGATACTGTAAAAGGGAGAAACTATAGTCAGATTTTTTGGGGTCACATTCAGCAGTGCTTAGGAGTTACCCCTGGCTCTGTACTCAGGAATCACTCCTAGCAGAGCTAACGGGAACCATATGGAATGCTGCAAATTGAACTCATGTTGGTTGGGCTGTGTATAAGCAAATGCTTTACCTGCAGAACTATCACTTCACTTTCTGAGATGTCTGATTTAATGAAATATCAATTCGTTTCATCAATCATCGTCTCTGTCCACATTGGATATTCTTAGCAACGTATCTAATATTATCTTTTTTGATCATCTAATCATCCATCTTGGAATAATATAATTTTCTTAGCAACTTTTGAATTGAGCATCTAGTATATAATTTTTAATAATATTCTAATAATTTTGAAATTGTCAATTACTTCTTATTTTCCTGACAGGTCCTGACACTAAACTAATGCAGAACAGTGGTAAGACAAAGTTTAAAAGGACAAGTATTGATAGACTGATGAATACTCTAGTATTATGGGTAAGTAGCTATAACAAAATCAAGCAAGATCACTAATAATTTTCTTAATGGTTTGTGTATTTTTATATCTTTCTGGGATTATTTTTTGAAATTTAGATTTTCCTGTGTAGTCTATATTTGGGAAATTTCCATTTGGGGCCAAGTTATACTTTTTAGATTACAGTTACTCAGTTTCTCCTAGAGATATATTGGTGTTTTTTTTTTAAATAGAATTTCATGGTCTTCTTCACATTGTAAAGATTCATTTTTTTAAAAAATAAAACCACACAAGCCGGGAGGTGGCATTGGAGGTAAGGTGCCTGCTGCCTTGCCTGCGCTAGCCTAGGACGGACTACGGTTCGATACCCCGGTTCCCATATGGTCCCCCGTGCCTGCCAGGAGCGACTTCTGAGCACATAGCCAGGAGTAACCCCTGAGTGTCACCGGGTGTGGCCCAAAAACCAAAAAAAAAAAATAAAACCACATAATTTAAGGATAGTTGGACTTTTTTGGTCTTACCTTTCTTTGCTTACTTCTTTCCTCCATGCTATGGACAGGGCTGGTCTCGTGGGTGCAACCACAACCCCCATTCAGGATGACTCATACTTGGCTTATTGATATTTTTTACTATGGTGCACTTATGAAGTCAATTTGTGACTTTATAGTACTGACAATTATGTAGCTAATTCCTCTTCTGAATCTACTAGGACCACATTACAATTTTTTTCCTTTAATTTAGTCTTCTCATCCTTCTCACCCACATATGTATCTTTCTTCTGAAACTTCTTTTTTGTTTTCTGAATTTTAAACAATTATTTAAAATAAGTCCCATTTGTAATTCTAAAACTCAGGTATTCATTAAATCCTACCCCTTTGTCAGTCAATCTTGTGCTACTCTCTGCTACTCTATTGCTATTTGCTTCCTTTTGCTTTTACAGTTTTGAGTGATCATATAACTTATTCATATAAATAATTCCAGAGGTGAAGGGAAGAAATACTATTCATATAGTCATATAATTTTTGGGAAATAATTACAAATTGAGGACAAACCATAAAATAATTCTTTTGATTTTATCTACTTAAATCTGTCTTATCATGAATCAAGCATGTGAATTTCTTAGTTCTGTGCCCAAAGACTAGTTATATAATAGTTCTGTGATTTCATTTTGTTTTGTATTTTATCAATAAAGTGTGAAAATAATTGTTCCTATCTCAGTAAATGAAAGAATTGAATACTATACATCTGAAAAACATTTCTGACCTAATAATTCTTGTTCTTTTCACTATAAGAATATAAATTATACACACGGTCATTGAAAAAATGTTTTGTAACTTTATTTTCAAAATGGCATTTTTTTTGGAGGTAGACATGGAGTTATTTTGTATCGAACCAACTAATTCTGGGTTCAGTTTACCCTTGACCAGTCTTCCATTCCCATTTCAGATTTTTGGGTTTCTGGTATGCTTGGGAACAGTTCTCGCAATTGGAAACTCAATCTGGGAAAATCAAATCGGTGACAAATTCAGAAGATTTCTCTTCTGGAATGATGAAGAAAAGAACCCTGTGTTTTCAGGATTCTTAACATTCTGGTCCTATATTATCATCCTCAATACTGTTGTGCCCATTTCATTATATGTGAGGTAAGATCAGAGTTTGTAATTTACTATAGTCATTGCATTAAGAGCCTTCTTTATGTTTTTGTTTGTTTTAAAATGACAATAAGAGGATAAATGTCTTGTTCTAATAGTTATTATCTGACATCTGTTACAAATGAGCCAACTAAATGTCTTTTATTTTCTTTTTGATTCAATTACAGATGTTTCTCGTAGGAATACATAGAATAAAGTGTAATCACATGTTACCTGATCAATTAGAATTAGATTGAGATTTGGTAAGACGCAAGCATTTTGGAGAAGACACATTTAATGAGATGCTGCTGCCTTTATTAGTCTGATTCCAGATACCTGGATTCAGATCCTGTTATACCACTTACTAGCTTCACAACCTTGGATAACCTACCTACCTTCCAGCTCATCACCTTTTTTATTTTAAAATTGGGGAAAATAACAATAGGCTTTTATGGAACATATATAAATAGCTATTTTAACCTCTTTGAATAAGAGCTTAATGTGTATTATTATTTTGTTTGTTTCTTTTTGGGCCACACCTGGCAGCTATCAGGGATCACTAATGGCAGGCTCAGGGAAGCCAGGGATTGAACCTGGACTAGCTTCATGCAAAGCAAACACTCTACCTGCTGGACTATTGCTGGGCTTCTAATATGTATTACTTTTTAACTATTATTATTAGTAGCTATAAATGAGTTCACAAAAGAGTTGTATTATAGTTGGTCATACTTGGCACTTTAGAAATAGGACATATAATCAATAGTTTCCGATAATTTCATCTGTTATTTCTAGATTGGTACTACAAATTAGAGATTGCTCTCTCTAAATATGTTTATGAGTATGTATAAGTATACACATATTTCTCTGTGTGAACATGTGATATATACATATAAACATTACACATCTTGAGCTCTGAGGTATTCTTCAATCTAAGATATTCACTTCCTATGTACATATATATGTATATTTGTGTGCATGTTTCATCTGACTGGAAGTTAGTCTTAGAATCTATAGATTTTTTTTTTGGTTTTTGGGTCACACCCGGCAGTTCTCAGGGGTTATTCCTGGCTCCATGCTCAGAAATTGCTCCTGGCAGGCACGGGGGACCATATGGGGGGACCATATGGGGCACTGGGATTTGAACCGATGACCTTTTGCATGAAAGGCAAACACCTTACCTCCATGCTATCTCCTATCTCCTGGGCCCCAGAATCTATAGATTTTTGATCTAAAGTATTCTTGATCCTCATTCCACTAATTTTGAACCAGTCTCAGAGTCACTAGAGCCACTATGGGTCTCAGTTATTTGACATTCTTCATCACCACTATTTTAACAGTGCAAAAGAATCATCAAACTCTAAATCCCCACTAATTTTTACAAGCTTCTTTTTCTCTCTTTCCAAAATCCTAGCTAGGATGAAGCAAGGGAAGTTTAATGCTCAAAATCCACCCTTATTTTGGATAATGGTCAGGAAATTGAAATGTCAAGTTGTGGGAAATTGACTTGAAGTAGTGGCATATGGCCATGACACCACAAATTGATTTGAGCCTTCTGGAGCTGTGGTCAGCTTGTGTTCTATTTAAACTGCATACTACTGGATCATCTTTGATTCTGAGGACCTCTCATGCTTGTATCCAATTATAAAGTCTGTAGTAAATCCTTCTCTTTGCCAGAAGAACTCTGGTCAGCTTTTATTGCTTTCCTTTTATGTTCTAAATGAATAATAAATATTCCTAGTGGCTCATCATTTGCACATTTGTAGTTTCATATGTACTCATGAAGGAATTATATTCTGTATACTCTGTTACTTTGAAGTACATTGCCTTGTTTCATCTGATAATTTGAACAATTGTCTTAATGAAGCGACCAAGGCTAGATTTCTAGGTTAGCATTCCTTTCCCTCTAATCTCTCTCTTTCCTGGTCAAAAGTAGACCTGTCTGGAGGAGTCTAAGCTTAGGCTCTGATCTGAGCACAGCCACAAAGAATTCTGGGCCATTGGAGCAAGCACTTGACTTCTCTGTGCCTTAGTTTGTGTAGCAAATAAAGTCAGCATTAAAAGACTTGAGTTCCTTTTGACTCAAAATAATATCACCTTTACTTTAGATTGCATTTAAAGTTTTGGCTCACCTATGTCTCTCACTGACCTCATGGAGTAATTATTTTTACATCTCTTTCATAAGTGAAAGGGTCATGAAGCCAGTTAGGGGAGAACTAAGGCCGAACACTAGGCTTCCTACACCTGGACACAATGCTTCTTTATTCCTAAAGAGTGCATGAAAAGAAAAAAAAAATCAGCATAGAATATCAGCATAAGATAAAGGAGGCTAGAATTCTCCACCTGTTGATGAGGGTAATCAAGAATCCATCTGTCTCTTAGTGATTTCCAAGGAGCAATAAAGCACTTCAAGGAATTTCAGGTTGTCCTATCCTCAAGTTGGAAACTTAGCAAACAAAATTAGTTCGTAGGTATTTCTATTCAGAATCATGCAAAGTCCTTTTTACAAACGCTTTCACTAGGTTTTTGAATAGGTACAAAGAACAAATTAATTCCATATGTCACTTGAAGATAAAAGTCCAGACTTTGGTTAACAATTCCATGTTGCAAAGGAGGCAAAAAACAAACCAAGGCGATGTCAATTTGTTTATCTGTAGTTTTAAAAACATCCCCAGCTATTTGTTACTCTTTTTTAAAAATACATTATCTTCAGAAATGTAGTCTTCCAAGAAATGAGTGTTTTGCATGTTTTTTTTTATTCAAAGCAATAGGAACTCATTTCCTTGTTTCTTATTTGGCGACAGAACGGGTGGAATTATAAGCCTTGATCTTTGAGCATTCAGGCAGAAAACTTTAAGCAGCCTGATTCTGCTAACTCTGAACATTTGTCTTTCTCTGCTATTACTAAACAAAGGGCTAAAATTTGTACTGTCTCTTAAATCCTTTTATTTTTTCCAAACCAAAAGAATATCCTCCCGCTCTATAGGCTATTTTAAGGCCTAACGACTCACATTTATTTAAAATGCTTTTTTTAGTTCCAACTGTCACATGGATCAAATTTTGGTCCAGGACTGTGCTTTGTAAGTCCAGGAACTAATATAATAGACTTCTGAAATCTTTGAGTGATTTATACCTGTATACAGCCATTTTGGTGGCATTCTTAAAGGTCTTCATTGGCTTTATCAAATGCTTAAATTATTGGCCCTGTGATTATTTGTGTGGTTGCAGATTAGTAACTTAACCTTTCTAAACATTAGTGTCCTTCTGGGTGAAGTTAGAACTCAAGGGTCAAGACTTTTCATTCACCTGAGTGACTGCCTCTAGCATGTAAGACATTGTGCCATTGAGAACTATCATAACATATATATATGTATATATATGTGTGTATATATATATATATATATATATATATATATATATATATATGAAAGACACTTGGGATATTGGTCATGGGAATGTTGCACTGGTGAAGGATTTTTTGTGTATGTATGTATGCATATGTGTGTGTATATATATATATATATAAATCAAAAAAAAAGAAAAGAAAAGATAAGGCCTCTCAATTCTTACCACAGGCTATGTTCTTTACACTGACTGTATAGAAAGAGGAGGTACAGTAAATGCACCCCATATATACCTCAACCCAAGCCCTTTGCCTGGTCTGTATTGTGAATTGGGGGACAAAAAAAAAAGAAAAGAAAAAAGAGAACTATCTAACAATATGAATGAATGAGGGAAGCAGAAAGCCTGAGTACAGACTATTCTTTTTTTTAAATTTAATTACTCTTATCTATTTAACAACTGTGAGAATTCACATTCAAATCTAGACAATTATTTTTTAAGCCTATGATGTAAGATGTTTGTACTCCAGCTCCATGTGTGTGTATGTGTGTATGTGTGTGTGTTTGTGATATATGTTACTATTTTTATGTTAAAAAATGAACTGGCACCATAACAATTTTGGAGAAGAAAACGTAGCAATGCTTAGTTTGCTTTAAAATTAGATGCATAGAATTTAATACCTAGAAAAAACTTGGGTATCATCTAGTCTAACCTTTTCAGTTTACAGAAGAGAAAACCAAAGCTGATTTTCTGGAAGGAATTAAGTAATAGATTGTGGATCCCTGGTGTGGGTCAGAAAACATGCAATGGGCAGAAATGAAAATCAATTTGTAGAAGACCATAGAGAAGATGATTATAAATTTGAAAAAAATCTAACAGGATAATTCTGTATACAACTCCTAGTAAAATAGTTCACTGATTTATGTTACTTACCACATTTTTAAATTGAATAAGCTTTATATATTTTATATAATATATATTGAATATATATATTTATATTTATAAATAAATATTCAAATATATTTATATATATATTTTGTTTTGGGTCACACCCAGCAGCGCTCAGGGGTTATTCCTGGCTCTGTACTCAGAAATCGCTCCTGACAGGCTCATGGAACCATATGGGATGACAGGATTCGAACCACAGTCCCTTCTGGGTCCCTTGCTATATGCAAGACAAATGCCCTACCACCGTGCTATCTTTCTGGCCCCTGAATAAGCTTTTTAAGTGGAGAATGCTCCCAAGAAGTGCTCAGGGAACCTGGGGGCCATTCCTGTTGATACTCAGCGAGCCAGGCCAGATGGGAAAGTGCACCAGGCAGCGAGTGCTGCATGGATGCCACAGCATTTGGCATGTAGTGCCAGAGATAAAAGAAATTTTGAGTTCTCATGCATACTAGGTATGCACAAAAGCCCTTTGATTTCTTTCCTGGCTCCCTAAAAAGTGTTTAAACACTTAAAAAACACAGAGGACTGGAGTAGGTAAGTATCCTACTCAGTGGGTAAGGCAGTTGCCTTGCATGTAGTCAACCCGGGTTTGATCCCTGGCATCCCATATGGTCCCCTGAAACTGCCAAGAGTAATTCCTGAGCTTAGAGCCAAAAATCACTGCTAATTGTTGTCTCAAAACCAAAAATAAATAAAAATATTGTGCTTTAGGTTAAGAAGAGTCAAAAATATTATTCCATCAATAAAAAGATAGAATGTGGTGTTTAAATAAAATATAAAAGAAAAAAAGATAGAATGTTCAGGAGCAAGTCTATGGAGATATGCTATGTGAAAAACAAAGTAAAATAAAACTAAACTGAAATGAATTATTTGGCAGTAATGAACAGAGGTACTTTTGGAAATAGAATTCCTGGAAATCTAGCCTTGTTGAAATTACATTTTAGTATTACAAAACACCAGTTCTTTGCAAAGAATTAAAAGATTTATTTCACCATTAAAAATTATAATAAGTTTAATGAAAAAAGCTGATTATTTTATGAATCTAAGTTTTATTTAGAGAAGTATATTGTTTCTATCATGAAGAATGAATGATTAAGCTAAGAATATTTGAAAAAGAAGAGAATAAATGTTCTTTTATCACTTCCCAGGTATTGCCAAATTTTATTTTGATAAAATAAAAACAAAACAAATTAGCTGTTATTTTAAGGAGTAAAATCAAAATCTCTAAAGTGCACTTTTTTGGGGGGGGGGAATAATCTAGATGTGACACAGAAGCATACAAACACAAGAAAGAGTATTCACTGTTAAATTAGTGAATTTTTAAAAACTTAAAAAAAAGTCAATTAATTCCTCATATATCTGTCATATACTTGAAAAAATTCCAATTGTGATCAGGACAAAATACTACAGGAGCTTTCTCTGCATGCAACTAATGCTATTGAATTCCAGACACCACATATTAGCATCATCAACAGTGATTTTGAGCACAGAGTCAGGGAGTGATTCTCTGAGTACTGTCCCAGGAGTGATCTCTTAGCACAAAGATAGGAGTAAGTCCTAAATACCACTGGGCATGATTCCCAAACACAGACAAAATGCCAACTGTGATAAAAAATTAAGTTGGAGAGCAAGAGAGATAGCACAGCGGTAGGGCATATGCCTTACATGCAGTTGATCCAGGATGGCTGGTGGTTTGAATTTCGGCATCCCATATGGTTCCCTGTGCCTTCCAGAAGCTATTTCTGAGTGCAGAGCCAGGAGTAACTCCAGAGCACAACTGGTTGTGGCACAAAAACCTAAAAACAAAAATTAAGTTGGTATACTTAATAAAAAACTAGAAGAAAAACAGATTATACGGTTGTATTTATAGAAATAAATTATATAAATAAATAATTTATAGGGAAAAATTCCCCAAACTACAAACAAAATCTATAAATTTTATTAAGAATGAAATTACTTTCTATAAAAATAGTAGCAAAATAGGGGCTAGAGAGATAGCATGGAGGTAAGGCATTTGTCTTTCATGCAGAAGGTCATTGGTTCAAATCCCAGCATCCCATATGGTCCCCCAAGCCTGCCAGGAGCGATTTCTGAGCATAGAGCCAGGAGTAACTCCTGAGTGCTGCTGGGTGTGACCCCCCCCCCAAATAAAAGAAGTAAAAAAAAAGTAGCAAAATAAGCAAATACATTTACATATAGACATAAAAATAGTGTAACATTTTAAAATAAAAAAAATTGGGTACCATTTATATAATACATGTCTAACATGTTACAAATCACACATATAATTCTTATGAACCTATAATAAGCACACTTATATCCAAATAAGAAAGATAAAAGAGGCAGATAGGGGCTGGGAAGGTGATACTAGAGGTAAGGTGTCTGCCTTGCAAGTGCTAGTGTAGGATGGACTGCGGTTCGATCCCCTGGTGTCCCATATGGTCGCCCCCAAGCCAGGAGCGATTTCTGAGTGCATAGCCAGGAGTAACCCCTAGAGGCAGATAATACATAAAATTTTTTGAGAAGGGATAGAACTAGCTAACAAAATATTAAGAAGATTCCACATAGTGTAAAGCAAAGACAAGTAGTAAACAATAGTGAGAGGCCATTTGGTCTGGCATGTGGTAAAATAAATTTTTGTTTGTTTATTTTTGGGTCATACCCAGTGGTACTTAGGTATTACTTCTGACTGTCCTCAGGAATCACTTCTGGCAGGCTCAGGGAACCAAATAGGATGCTGGGGATCAAACCCAGTTCAGTCATATGAAAAGCAAGTGCCAGCCCCACTCTGCTATTATTGCCTGGCCCCAGTAAAATAATTTTTAAAAAATTATTTTGAAATAACATGTGATAATTTACCATGGATTTAAAACAATGAATTTCCAATAATTTCCTTGTTGACATTTATATTTTTGAAGCCTTTTTGGGAATAAGATTGACCTGTTGCATGACAAAGACTAAAAATATTCCTATTTCTGTTTACAGAAATACCACTTTTAGGGTTGATAAGTGCTACATCACGAAAGATCATGAAGATTGTTTTTTCTTGGTGAATGATAGGATAACATATCCTTCTTTTCATTTTGTGAATATGTTGCTTAGTGCTTTGTGAAGATACTGTTTCCTAGCTCTTGGCAAAAATGAAGCTATATTAACCAATGTACTGAAAAGTTCTCAGCAACTCATTTTGTTTAGATCAGACATCTGATAAACACCATTATTACTGGTTTCCCTTAATAACCAAAAGATACCGATTAATATGCTACGTAAGACTTCTCACCTGGGGCTATTAATAAAGAACCATATAGCATTTGCTAAAATTTCATGGAAAGTGAGCCTAGTTAACAAGATTGAAAAGAAACAGAAAAATATAAAATCATTCTCTTGAAGTTTCTGGCAGTCACTAGACCTAGGAACAAAGCCTCCACATATTCTTTTTTAACTCTGGAAACTTGGCAAATATCTTGTTTTAGCAAAGTTATGTATGTTTTGAAATTGATGGAGATTTTTTTTTTCCTATTTTAATGGATGAAAGCATGGAAGTCATTCGCCTGGGACACAGTTATTTTATAAATTGGGATCGGAAGATGTATTACTCTGGGAAAGCAACACCTGCTGAAGCTCGGACTACCACCCTCAATGAGGAACTTGGCCAGATTGAATATATTTTCTCTGACAAAACGGGCACCCTCACTCAAAACATCATGACTTTTAAAAAATGTTCCATTAATGGAAAAATCTACGGTAAGGGAAAATATCTTTCTTAATGATATTATTAGCAGTTCTCTTATTTGGGTGTGTGGGGGTGTTTCAATACCGTCTGGGAACATGGGACTAATTCCCACTGATATTCAGTCATAGGGTGCTTGGGGACCATTAAGGTTGTCCTGAGTTGAAAAGAAGAGGCCAGTAATAGTGCCAGGTATCAAGATCAGAGTCTGGTGAATGCAAGGTATATGTTCCAACCTTTTGATCTAACTCCCCCACCCCCTGTTAAGAATTTTTAAGTAAATAACAACTATGGGTTGGAGAGATAGTACAGAGAGTAGGATATTTGTCTTTCATGCATTTGACCTGAGTTTCATCTCTGGCATCCCAGATCATCCACCAAGACCAGCCCAGATGAGCAAAGAACCCCGAGCACTGTAGACTGATTTACCAGAAACCAAAACCCAAACCAAGCAAGTAAGCAAACAAAATGACACATATAAAAAGAACCCATTTTGTTAAAAAAATAATTAAGAATGACTCAAACTTTCGCTTCCTGTCCTATTAGTATGGGCACCAGTGTGGTAGAACATAGGGCTTAGCACGTAATAGACACTCACTGAGCATTCGATGACTGTTGACTAATTGAGGCGAGTCTTTGCTCAAATGCTCTTCTCCTGAGCTGTACCTGGTTAGAGAAAGTTTTGAGGAAGATTTGGTGAGATACTGTCAGATGCTTTCAAAACTCCTGCTCTGGAGCAAAGAGCAGTTCCATGACTCAGAGAGAGCACATTCTTTGCTGCCTGATTTTTCTCGTTAATAATACTGTTTTCTCTTTCTTTTTTATCACTTGTAGAATTGATGTTAAGATGTGTGCTTGTAAGAATAGAATCCTCCATTCCCAGGAATTATCTAGCACAGATATACTCTAAGTGGTCAGATCAGCAATTTTATCAATATTTTTATTCCTGCTTGTATGCTTTTACAAAGAGACATGTTGTATTGCTGCGTTTTCCAGCATTCTGTTGATAAATAATCTTTACCACTTTGATTTAGTTCAGTGAGCAGATTAGTGACTTTTTAAACTGTCTTTTTATTTTGGGGACCACAATTCACTGTGATCTGGACTTACTCTTGGCTCTGCACTCAGGCATTACACCTGACTGTCCTTGGGGGACCATTTGGAATGCAGGGGACAAAACTCAGATTGGTTTTTGCAAGATAAATGTCCTACACACTATACATTCTGGCCCAGCAGACTTTTGCAGAGAGACACATGTATATGGACCTAATCTGTGGGGTTATGCTGTACTCCCAATCTCTTTTTACTGGACTCTGAATCATAGGAAATCAAGCACATCCAAAAACGAAGGAAACTTTATCTTTGTATCCTGATGGAAATGTCATGTATTTGATTTTGAATAAAACCAATAAATGTAAGAAGCTGATACTTGTGCTTTCCTGCCTTCTAATCTCATTTTGCTACCCCTATTTCCTTTCTCAAGCATGCCATGGTTTTCTCATTTCCCCACACATCTCCATTTCTCTCTAGGCTTCTCTGGGAGTAGAATAAATGACTTTCAAGCAAAGATCCCCCAAGGCCTCAGTTACATTGAGTGACATTGTGAATCTCTTAAGTCACTCTTATAAGAACTGGTAATAAATACAACAGTTACCTAAAATGATTTCTTCTCAACAGTATTTTGAATTGAGTAGTTTAAATGAAATTTTAGAACTTTGAAGTTATTTTGATATTGCTTTTCTATTTATAGTTTGCCAAGAGGCATATTAAGAACATATATATATATAAATATAAAAAACCTTTTGCAAATTTACAAATTCTGTGATTGCTACAATTCCTTTCTCACAAGGCAGGAAAGTAACTGGAAACCTTAACAAAACCCTGAGAGCAAGGGGTGAGAGGAGGAAACTGGGGTGGGGGTCATTGATGGTGGGAAGGTTGCACTGGTGAAGGGGGTATACTTTTTATGACTGAAACCCAACTACAAACATGTTTGTAGTCATGGAGCTTAAATAAAAGATATTATAAAAAAAGAAAACCCCGAGACACTTCATTTTATGCCATTATAGTTTATAATGTATTATGATACATTAAAATTTATCAGGACAGAAGCCGGAGAGATAGCATGGAGGCAGGGTGTTTGCCTTGCATGCAAAAGGACGGTAGTTCGAATCCCGGCATCCCATACGGTTCCCCGTGCCTGCCAGGAGCGATTTCTGAGTGTAGAGCCAGGAGTAACCCCTAAGCACCACCAGGTGTGACCCCAAAACAAAAACAAAAGCAAAAAAAAAAAAGCAAAAAAAATGATCAGGATATCAGTAAGGGATTTTGGGGCTTTTGGTGATGGAGGAGTGCAGTGATAATACAATGAACATTAATATGCTTGTAACAATATGAACTAAACTACAAATGTAAATGTATGTAAGTATATATATAACATACATATATGTAATCTTTCTAAAGGACTTAGAATATTGCAGAACCACTGATTTAGGCATTTAGTTTTTATATAAATTGGTCAATTGAGTTAGAAAATAAAATTCAGGGTGGTGTCTTAATTGAGAGGTCTCTGCTCTCTTCTGAGAAGAGAACCCTCTATTCAGAAGGGCTATAGAGGAGGTTTTGAGACATAAAAGGACCCCAACTCTGGGTCATCAGTACAACTGAGCTACCTTGTCCTGTCTTTGAAAAACCTTGGGCATTGAGAAGCTAAAATGAGAACTCACATGAATATCCCAGAAAATTTTAACATTCTATTCTGATTTACTCAAAAATTTTGAAAATAATTTCCGATTTAGAACTATTATTTTCTTAGACCTCTTAAAAAATTTCTTCCTGCGCCAGAGAGATAACATGGAGGTGGAGCATTTGCCTTGCATGCAGAAGGACGGTGGTTCAAATCCTGGCATCCCATATGGTCCTCCAAGCCTGCCAGGGGCGATTTCTGAGCATAGGTTAGGAGTAACCCCTAAGCGTAGCCGGGTGTGACCCAAAAACCAAAAAAATTTCTTCCCTGTATGGAGAGATAATAAAGTACTTACCTTGTTCATTATGGGCCTGGGTTTGATCCCCTGTGACCCGACATGCTCTCCTGAAATCTGCCAGAAGTGACTCTTGAGTGCAGAACCAGAATTAAGCCCTAAATACTGTTGGATATGCCCCCCCCCAAATTGAAAAGTTTCCCCTTAACATCTATTAAAGAACTTTAAGGATAGTATCATTTTATACAAAGGCACAATTTTTGCTTTGTTTTTAAAACTTTATATAAGGGATAACACAACCTAAGGGATAATGAATGAATGACCAGATCATGATTGCTGTGAATTTGAAATTTAAATATGAGACATTTGATGAGGGTTTTCAACAGCTCACAGTTTTTATTTCCCCAACCACCCAGGGTTCCAGATTTATACTTGTCCCCCGCCCCCCAGGAATTTTGTGGTCCTCACATTGTATAGTGAAAAGAGAGGGACTTAGTTTCAAAAACTCGCTTTGCTAAATTACTGCCTTCCATTTAGTAACATCACTTTGAACTTTGTTCTTCAGTACCTTACACCAAAAGAATGATTGAAATTATGCCTCTTGCAACTTTGCTATAAAAATGAATAAGAGTTTATGGCTCTGGAGCGATGGTGCAGTGGTAGGGCATTTGCCTTGCACATTGCTGACCCTAGACGGACCGTGGTTCTAACCCCAGCATCCCAATTGGTCCTCCAAGCCAGGGGCGATTTCTGAGTGCATAGCTAGCCAGGAGTAACGCCTGAGTGTCACCAGGTGTGGCCCAAAAACCAAACCAAACCAAACAAAAAACCATGTAAGAGTCTAGCACTGAATTGATGAAAATTATTCTTGTAACTTGTATAAGAAATATACTACTGGTAAATTGTGTTAAACTTTGAATATCAACCAATATTAGAAAAAAATCATGAAGGTGTCCATGTATGAGTAAATGAAAATAAGTTTAGGACATACGCTATGGGACAGAACCATTCAAAATTAGCTTCACAAAGAATTTGTGTAGAAATTTAATGATAGAAAAAATTATTATACTTTAAGTGGTTAAATATAGTATGATATATATATAATAATATATATATATAATATATATAATATATATTATATTATATATATAATCAAAATGCCCAAAATCAGAATTCTCAAATAGCTACATATATTCTGGCTATCTCTGGTGGGATTTTAATTAATTTTTATTTTCTTCCATATACGTTTTATATTTTATAATAAACTTAGAGTAAGCATATATAAGACACTGAGAATATTATTTTAAATGTCTGTGATATATATGGCTACGTTCTTTGCAATACAAGTGCCCGCATAACAAAGAGAGGCAAAGATATACTCACAAATATTGATGAAAGTTGGTCTGCTTAGGTATAATTTTGGATTCCCTAACAGCAGAGATATCAGTTGTTAAAAGACAAAGCTTGCTTCTCACAAACATCAGAGATAACAATTAAAGGATTTGATTTATAGCAAAACATCACTACAAGATTTGCATATAGTTTTAATGCCTAAAGCAATTTTGTACTTTTGGGCAGGCATGAATATTTCTGTGTTGATTGTCATACCTAGGATTACAGGTTGAAAATATTTTTATAAATCTGTGTTTTAATTCATAATGTCTTCTAGTAAGAGAGCATTAATAAGTAAGTCAATCCTTAAGACCGTATAAATCCGGGGCTGGAGAGATAGATAGATAGATAGAGCAGTGGTCAGCAACCTTTGTTTTCAACTGAGCCAAATCTCGGCAAAACCACAATTGAAATTTATTTTGAGAGTCACTTTTTTTTTTGTTTTTATTTTTGGTTTTTGGGTCACATCCAGCAGCCCCAATTGGACAAGGAATGGGTAGCTAAGCTTGTGTATTTGGCAAACATTGTTCATTTTCTCTATGAACTTAATATTTCTCTGCAGGGGAGTTTCACAAGTAGTTTTTATAGTGGGACATAAGATGGATGTGTTCAAAAAAGAATCTGATTCTGGAATAGCTGTGTCTGAGGAGGAGATATTGAAATGTTTCCACTCTTGCAAAAAATTTCTGATTGGCACTTATGCAGAAAGTCATAATCAATATGAAAAACAGCATTTAAGGGCATTAGCTCACAATTTAATCATGAGTACTCCGAACATGAGAATCCACGGAAAAGAAAACTCTGGGTTGCGAATCCCTTCATGGAAGATGCCCAGTCTTGTGCAAAATAAAATATGTGTTTTAAGATCACTCCAGGCACTGTATTTCTAAAGCCCACCCAACCTGGTCTGAAGAAGCAGGGTAGTAGGAAAGAAATAATAAACCAAGCTAGCTAGAAAAAGATGATCATGGAGGCCAAGGCCTTTTACCTTGTACTCTCTGCCTGGAGCCCAAACAGCTAGAACCTCTTTCTTTATTAAAATCAATTCCCAATACCAGGAGGCTTCAGGTCAAAAGAGAGAGAGAGAGACAAAAGTACATTTTTGTGGGCTTTTACATATCAAAAGAAGAGGTTTAAGAAAGGATGACTTTGGGGGAACACCTTTGTTTGGGGATGATACTGGGTATCATCTTACACTGTTCGGGCCAGCCACTGGGGCTAAACATTGGGTGTGCACTGACAGAGGCTAGGAGCAGAGTCCTGACTCCTGGAACGGCCACCCAGCACACTGAAGAGCCAAATTAAAAGTGCAAAGAGCTGGATGTGGCTCTTGAGCTGCAGGTTGCCGGCCACTGGCCTAGAGGTAAGGTGTTTGCCTTGCATGCAGAAGGACAATGGTTCAAATCCGACATCCCATATGGTCCCCTGAGCCTGCTAGGAGCGATTTCTGAGTGTAGAGCCAGGAGTAACCCCTGAGCGCAGCTGGGTGTGACCCTCCCAAAAAAAGACCGTATAAATTCAGTCCAACTTTCATGTATTTTTAATTTTTGTCTTGGCAGGTGAAGCATTTGATGAATCAGGATGGAATACAGATGTGACTAAGGTAGGGAGGTGATAAAATTTTATTTTTACTTTAAACTTCAAATTGTACATGCTTTTGATCAATGGCAAGAAACTGGAGGCCTTATTTTCATTATGGCCAAATGCACATTAAAAGAGTTGGTTCAGATTTTAAATATTCTCATACTGGTCCCTATCTATATATTTTTCTATTTCTCTATTCTTTTGAAGACATTTCTAAGCAAGAGACTTCTAAGCAAGCTAATATTTCTCCATCTTTATGCATATGTTGGCATATTATGCATATTTTCAAGTTTTTTTCAATTATGATCTTTTTACAAGTAATTTTGTTACATTCAGTTTTAAATTATGTTATCAATGTTTACAATAGCATTGAACGTAGGGTTGGCTGTGTACAAGGAAAATGCCCTCTCTGCTGTACTGCCTTGCTGGCCCCTTGTATTTTTCTTTCTGATTCACTTTACTTAGCATGACTTCCATTGAAATAATTGCAAACTGCAAGGTTTCATAGTTCCTCATAACTGAGTAGTATCCCTTTGTGTGCCTATACCATAAGTTCTTTCTTCACCCAGTCTGTCTTGTCATCTCCAAAAAATTTACACTTTCGATATCTTTTATTTCTTTTATTTATTTAATTACTCTGATAAGTACTACTAGATTCACTTCATAGTGAAGAGAATAGATCTCCTTGTTCCTGTTTCTGATCTCAAAGGAAAAGTTTTCAGTTTTCACCACTGAGAATGATATTAGCTATGGACTTCTCATTAATGGCTTTTATTTTATTAAGGTAATATCGTATTCCCAGTTCGTCAAACCCATTTTTGATATCGATGGGCATAGCATTATGTCAAGGTCTTTTCTGCATTTATTCAGATTACAAAATGGATTTTACATCCCTTTGTTCTGTTAATGTGAATATA
>PVKC010003119.1:0-40438 GCA_004027635.1 Crocidura indochinensis | reverse complement strand
AGGAGGAAAGTGATTTAATAGAATCTAGAATATGGCTTCATTTCTGAGATGATTCTACTTTGCAATTTGAAGCAATAAAGAGGCTTAATATATAAGGAGTCTCATGACCACAAGAAATAGTAAAACCTTTTTGAACTTGAGGTCTGTTAAACCTCTGGTGAGGTAAAAGCTTCACTACTATGTAGCATAAATAATCATTAGAAAATAAAAATAAATCACCCGCATTTTCATTTGTAGATGCACTTTCCCAAGATACTCATTTTTATAGGGCCACATGGATTAGTATTGGGAGTTGAATAGAGTCCAGAGCCATTCCCAGTAATGCTCAACCTAGTGGTGTAGGCCTAAAGGACTGGTTCTCAGAATAAGTGATAGTCAAGGAACCAAAAGTGAATCCTAGAGGACCATTGAATTCAGCGCTATGTATGTGATCTACCACTTGAACTATCTTTTCAAAAGCACCAGTTAGGACTTTTAACTACAATCAACTACTTGTTCAAATAAAAATAATAGCATGAATAGTTATAAATTGCTTTCTTTTGGGCTTTGGAATACGAGGCAATAAATTACTGAAAGTTAATTCAGCTCTATACCAGTAATTAATTGGCTGAAACTCATAATGAAAACTGAGCAAAAGTTTAAAAATTAAAAATCAATGTGTTAACATAAGGTTCAATTATTAATTTATGCAATTTTAAATTTGTTTCTCTAAACTAGACAAATCAGAATGCCATAGGCTGATGTCCTCATCCATTAGCCCATTATCAATACCCAGGCTTTATTGTAGTAGTAGCAAGCTATCAAGAAAATCCAAAAACTTTAGGATCTACATACTGTGCCACATAGTCTTGTTTCTGAATCATCCAGAAAGAAAAATTGTTTCTTCTGAAGCCATAACCACAAAGAAACAAAAAATGTCTCTTATAAAGTCTCATTCAACTTCATTTCATTCACTGTAAATTATGAAATGTCAAAACAAAGAGGTTGGAGGTTGTACCTTTACCTAGATGAGGCCTGGCTTCAAATCCCTAGCAGTACTCCCAATAAAACTGGGTCATACAAACACCAGTTGGAGGATTACAGACAGCCTGATCATGCTTCAATGTGAATGCTTCTATACCCTCTAGTGGATCATCAAGAAACTCTAAACCTGGGCTATTTAATATAGTAGTCACTAACTTCTACATCAAGTGGTTGTATATTCAATTTTTATTAAAAAGACACCCACAGGGGCCCGGGAGAAAGCATGGAGGTAAGGCGTTTGCCTTTCATGCAAAAGGTCATCAGTTCGAATCCTGGTGCCCCATATGGTCCCCCATGCCTGCCAGGAGCAATTTCTGAGCATGGAGCCAGGAGTATCCCCTGAGCACTACCGGGTGTGACCCAAAAACCAAAAAGAAAAAAGAAAAAAAGACACCCAGAGAAAAATTCAGAACCACATACCCAGTGGCTGAACTAATCAGATAGTCTAGATGTAGAATATACCTATAGTAGTTCTTTTGGACAAAGCTGTTCAAGGCCCACTTTGAAGTGATTGAATTGAGAGAGGGATACCCCCTCTCTGTCACAGAGAGATACCCCCAGTCATAGAAAGATAGAGGAGGAGGAGGAAGACTGGTGAGGACTGGCCACTGCTCACATGTTGACGATGTTCTTGACATTGAAGTTCTCCAGGGGAGCCAAGTCTGGGTCTATGCCCCGCTCATCCTGCAGGACAATCTGTTGGAGGATGCGGTCCAGGAGCTGCCACTGCTGGAAGTAGCCCCCATTGCGCTTGTCTGTAGAGGAACAGACACCAAGACTTTACTTGACCAGGAGGGGTAAGTGTGCTTTCCTGCCCTTGAAAAGGCCCCATTTGAGGGGGAAATGATACAGACTCAGAAATTCAATCGTTCCCTAGTTATTTATCTGCAGCTGACCTTCTCTGAGTGCATCAACCCTTTCAACAGATTGCTCTGCTCCTGACTGCAATGTTTCCTGGCTGCCTTTCTTCCCTGCTGGTTTCCGGAGCTTCCTTTCTGCCTGGGGACTGCAAATTGCTGTTTTACATTATCTAAAAACAGCACCTTTAAGAAAGTAAATGTGCTCCAAAATATTACATGCTGAATAATGAAGTCTCCAGGGAAATTTCGAACAAGAAAAGGCCTGAGGATTAGCTCTGCTCTTGTTCTACAGAAGAAAATGAATGATAACTAATTACAGGTATGCACTGAGAGAGAATCAGAATGGGCTGAAGAAATGGTGGTGGAATGCAGGCAGATTTCTTGTGAAGGTGACCTTGAACTCTGAAGGCAAACGCACTGGTACCTTATCTTAGAAGGTCCCACTCTTATTCCCTTGAATTAGAATCTGGCTCTACACAGACTTTGTTTTCAGGTGTAATCCTAAAATCACCTCCTTGATCCCAAGCATTGCACCTCTCCTCGATTAGAGGAATCAAGTATCCTGATCCAACTTTATAGTGAAATGCAAATGCATGCTGGTGGGTTGACTTTTGTGCAAAGTATCATTCTGAAGCAGGAGAGGACTATGTGTACGTAATCCAACACAGAGAACTGCGAGCAAAGCAGATTGAAGTTCCTTGGCATTTCCTCTATTTTCTAGGAAGGCCTTCTGTACATGGTTTTGGAAAATAACTAGGTTTCTGGACCAGCTCTCTCTATGTATTTTCCATCCCCTCCAGCATTGGCTATGTGGCATGCCTTTCCAGTTAAACTTCACCAGGGAAATGGCTAGATGACGGTTAATAGAGGTAGAACATATTTCATCTGAATCCCTAACCCCAAAAAGATTAACATGCTTCATACATAAAGACTCATTCCGCCTCAGGTGCATCCACTGTAAATTGGATCAAATGCACACTCTAGTCAGTGTGAGGCATGAAGCCACTATGCTAAGGGACCTCAGATCAAATTACATTCCACCTAAAGCTGGCATTCCAAACAACTGCTTCTGTCACATCAGCAGGATCACCAATGCCACTGTCTAAAGAGTGTTAAGATTGATTGTTATGGTAAACTCTACCAGTTTTCAAAATATTCTTCTACCCTGTAAAGAGTTTAAGTACCAAATAATACAGTTAAAGCTCATTCAAAGCATGGATTTGTGTGTAGTTAATTCAGCCACTGGGCACCCATGTATCACAGGGGCTCAGCTGTTGCTGGCAATGCTGGTAGGTGGAATTTGTAAAGACAAACAGGGGGAAGGGAATGAGGGTCGTGGGGGAATCAGTAAGGAATGAATGGAGGAGCTTATGGAACCTTTTTCAACACTGACATGGCAGACTCAAACATTAATTGCACCTCAGGACTGCTTCCCTAAGCTCAACACTTTCTTTTGGAGCTCCCCAAGGGGCCCAAGAACTCCACTGTCAGCAGGAACTATTTGATTAGCAGTGATCAAGCTACTGTTTATAGAACGAAGATGTCAAGTTTTCTCAGGGCTATCTCACACTTTCTTTCCTTGGTAATTTCCTAAACCCCAAAGAAGGAAGAAAGGAAAAGAAGAACCTGAGTTCCGTGGCATTTATTACCTCGGGGGCATGTCAGAAGGAGGCAGGACTAAATTCGCCGACCTGATTTCCTGTCATTTTAAAATTTTTATTTTGGTTTGGGTCAAACTTAGCAGTGCTCCTGAGCTACTACCAGCTTGGTATTTGTGGGTTGTTTTAGTGAATTCTCTGGAGACTAATATTGGGTATTAGGCCCAGACTTCCAAAATGCAAATTACAAGCTCTAACACTTCTGGTAGTATGTCTTCTGGTTTTTTGTTTTGTTTTGTTTTGTTCTGTTTTTGTTTGTCTTTTTTTCTGTGGGGGAGAGAGGGACTCATACTCAGTGATGCTCAGGAGTTACTCCGGGATCAGTGCTCAAGAGTTACATCCAGTGATACTCAGTAGATCATGCATTGTTAGAGAATCAAACCCAGACCTCTTGCATGCAAAGCAGATGCTCTGCCCATTGAGTATCTCTTTGGCCTTTATGCCTAGTTCAACCTGCTTGGGGCCAGGACTCAGGCTGCAGAGAGAACCAATGCGTGGTGACTCACAGGGCATCTGCAGGCAATGATGCAACACAGACAGCAGGCAAGGGTAGGCTTCGGTGTGTTTCAGCTTCTTGTGGATCAGCTCAAACATCTGGGATGCACTTTTGGTGTCAATGTGGACCTGGGAGAGAGAAGGGGCACAGCGCATGAGACAGGAGAAGGCAGAAAGTAGGGAAAAGGAAACCCTGTTTCTATCCACTGAGTCCCATCCTTTCCAGAGAGTATTTCTTCCTGTTACTCTGGTCCAGCCTCTAAGTGTGCTAACAGTATAAATCAGGATCTCTCAACTTCAGCACCAAAGGGATCTTTCTTTGACTAAGTAATCTTTGGGGAATGGGATGCTGCTCATTGTATGATATTTAGCAGCAGATAGGCATAATGCCTCTTATTCTTGATTTCTGGCATCTTCCTCACACAGACTCCAACTATCATTTCAACCCTGAAAAAGGATTTTATAATATAATATGCATAATATAATATTAAAGCAGAAGATTAGGGTGTCTTCAGTGTAACAGGGTAACTAAAGCTAAAATGAAAACATGACATAATTAGCTCAAAATGGTTTGTGATTTGCTAGTTGTTAGTGATGCAGAAACTCAAGAAATTGCTGGAAGGTAGAAGGAAAGGAGCTCAGGAAATGCATTTGAGACTACGCTCATTCCTTTAAGGGATATGCCCTATGGCCTTCCCAGGTGGGATTGGAAATTTGGGACCCCCAGAATCAACATGCTAGCTGGATGTTTGGGCCCCCAGTTCCAGTCAACATGGGATCTCCAACTTTCAGGAGCTGGAGTAGTGATCATTTCCATTACATCCTCTCCTCCCGCTCTGACCTCTTCAGGTTCCTCACCATGTCGAATCTTCGGGCTAGCTCCAGATCATCCTCATTTCGGACCATCTCGAAAAAATCTAAATGCCTAGATAGAACATGGGGAGAGAGACATATAGGCAGAATACCCTGGTTAGTGTAATAGCCCTTTCAGACTAAATCAGAAAGCTTTACTCAAATGAGGCCAAGTCACAGACTTTATCTACTACCTGTAGGTGAACATTCCTTTCATGATGCCCCATCCCACTCCCTGGAGCAACTCTAATGTCACCAACTATGATCACTGGAAGTTGTAGCGGGAGAAATAGCATCTCTCACTCCACCCCCTAGAGGCTAGTCACATCCCAGTATCTTTAAGAGTTACCATGTTTTCCTTGGGGAATAGATCATCTGGTGATAAGACCAACTGGTGACCTTATAAGTTACCTTGATTTTGTTTTATGATTTTATGTCACACCCAAAAATCAACTACTCTCTTTTCTACCATCTTCATAATTCCACCACCAAAGTACCCATTCGCTTGTCCTTGAGACCTGGTGTCAATCAAATAATCTGTTCTAAAAGAAAATACTGGGATTTAATTGTATCCTTTGTGTCTTGATTTGGATTGGGCATCTTTTTGGGGCATTGAACAATCCAAACTCCAAATAACTAATACCATCATCCTTGTCACATGGTCAATATGAAAATCAGATAACAAGCCCCACATATTTACAAATACCCTCCCAGGGGTCCAGTACTGATATTGTGAATAACAATTGGGGCTATATATCCTAAATATCAGAAGTAAAGCAGTCTAAATAACAGACAGGGACTCGGATACAATATACAAAGGGAGTGGAAAGGGGCCATAGAGCTGATTCTAAGGAATACTAGGTATGGCACATGTTCCCATGGAAAGAGCAGTCTTCATGAAAATTCCAACCAGCTCCCATCCCCAGACCTATCTCTGCAGGTCTGTCTTGGAAACAGGATGGGATATGGGTCTTACTTATCCAGGATGGCATTCTCATGCTGTCGGAGCTTGTCAATCACAGGCTGTATTCCCAGCATCAGGAACTCATACCGCAGATGAAGGCGGAACTCCAGATTATCCTTATCAAGGGAGGACAAACTCATTAGATGCTCTTGACTTCCTCAAGATTTTCCAATGAACCCTTTATCACCAAGTCAGTCATTATACCACATATCCTGCAACAAATTTATCTGGAACTATTGCAAAGACCAGAGTTCTAAGAAAGGATTGGAGATATGTTTTTCTGTTGTTTTTTTTTTTTTTTCACTTCTGTAAAACTTCATTGCAAGACTTTTTTTATCTTTGGGCATTAAAGATCAGTGTTTTAGAGTCACACAGCACAAACTTTGGTAATACATCATCTTTGCTACAATACCCCCACACAGTTTTTTAAGATATTAGGACTTCGGAAAGCGTTCACTTCCTCCTCATAAAATCGTTGTGACGTAACTAACTCACACAAAAGACATTGATAGCAATGATCTGACATTTGGTGGTTATCAACTAATTAGGAGAGATGCCATGTAGCAATAGTACTAATAGAAGGATGTCAGCATCTTAGGAATTGGTCAATCAATCCATTTCACCCAATTTAGATCTTTAGGGCTGTATGTTATAAAGCCTAGTGATAAGAAATAGGGAAAGTAGATATCATTTCTCTGTTCTTAAATACAACATCTAATTATCTGAGAATTAAGGAACCTCCATTACTCATTAAGTATTTCTTTAAATATTGCTATATTATGGTGTATAATCCTTGTTTTGACCCCAGCATAAGGAAAATTAAAAGCTACACTACAGAAAAGAAGATGTTAGGAGAATATAACCTGTCTATTTGTAAACCATTCCAGAAGTTGATCTTTGGAGATTTCTAGAAATAAGGATAAACAAGCCTTCCTCCCACATGATTTTTACCCTCTCTGAGCCACCATCAGCTGGCCGGTCTCAGAGGTTGTCTGTGACATTCATATGGTAGCACGTATGTGGGCAATGTCCAAGGGTTCCTTCCAGATTTAGATAAAGTTCAAAGGCATTTTGTGGAGAATAAAAGCCATAGCTAGCCTATATTACAGATTTAGAGACCACAGAAGGATCTCTAAAGTACAATCTAAGTATTTCTGTCAAGAAGTTGTCCATCTGACATTTAACTTGTGATAAGCTTTTCTTTCTTGTGCCTAATATAGGAGATAAGAGACAAAAAATGATGAAGATTATGGCAGCCAGACTAAACATACTCCTTGGCCCTTACTTCTTTCCCAGGAACTTCACACACTGCACCCTAGACTAAGAGATTCAGGGCACAATAAGGGCAAGATGAAGAAGCCTCACCTCTCCAGCTCCTGCATTAAGAACAGCATTGATGAAGGACATGATTGCTGTTTTCAGATTCACTTCATCCCTGTATCGACCCAGACTTCGATCAAGCTCATTCAATAGGGTCTAAGTAGAAAGACAAAAGAGAAAAGGAGATGAAGTCTAAGGGTCTACAAGTTCAGCTTTGGAGCTTTTACTTTGACTGCTCCAAACTACCTGGAAGGTTCTATCTATTCTCTATTCAACCAATCTAACAGAACCTTTAACCTTTATCTAAGACTCATATTTTCCCAGAAGCATTTTGCTTTGGGGTCACATCTGGTTGTCCTCAAAGGCTACCCCAATTTGAACCTTGAGGTTTTCCACTCCTGGAAAAGTGCTCATGGGACTATCTGTTTCCAGAGACCTCCTGCCAATGTAAGGAGGACATATTCCAGGCAGTTAAACCATCTCTCAAAATCCAGAAACATTCATTGATCTATGTCTCATTCTTAGTACTTTCTTCCTGCTTTCTACTCCTCCTCTGGAGCTTGGTTAATATTATAGAGCAATATGAAGTCACTGCTTTAAAAGTTACATCAGGGGTCAGCATGATAGTACAGCAGGTAGAGTGCTTGACTTCCTTACTGTGATCCTTATCACTCAATTTGGTCTCCCAAGCCTGCCAAAAGTGATCTCTGAGCACAGAACCAGGAGTGAGCCCTGAGCACCATGGGGTGTGGACATAAAACAGAAAAAAATTTAAAAATAACTGTCTGGCTCCTTTATTTCTTTTGTATCTTATGCAAAATGTCTTTAATGGGGCACATACTAGCCATTTCAAAAATTTGGAAAAAGAATGAATAAAGTCTGTACAGGTGAATAGTACACAGAGTATAACAAAAATTCACACCTATTGAGGCTCACTCTGTGGTAGGACACTTTAGATTTATTCTCTTATTTCTTTTCTGGAGCAGTTTATGGAGGAATGAAGTTTAAACTCTTAGTGTTCCCCTAATAGGCTCCGTTAAAGGTACAGAACCTAAACACTTAACCCCCCAAAATTTATTCAATTCAGTTATTCTATACTGAGCCCTGAAAATGAGCCAGACATTGTACTCAGATGGAGAGTCATAAAGCAGATAAACATCCAGGACCAAGGAAACCAAGACCTAGTGAAGTTTCTATGTTCCAGTTCTTATGCCCATTAAATTTATCCTGTTCTATGTTATCCTATTACTCTCAGCATATTACCTCCCACTTAATGGACATGCAACTGAATGTCCTCCCCATTTCTCCTATTTCCACTAAAAAGTACGCATAGTTTCCTCCTACCTCTTATGTTCCAGGCTCCTCTTGTTCTATTCCTGGCTAACATTCCCTACTTCCCCAGGTGACTCACCTGGAAGCGCGTCCTCTCAGCAGCATACACCTGGTAGTGGAGCATGGCCTGCAGCACCTTCTTGTGACCACCAGGTACAAGGCACACAGCACCCAGTATCTCTAGCACTGCCACCTTGGTCTTGCTGTTTTCTGTGCGCAGACTCTGCGCAATGGTGCTGATGGCTTCAGGCTGTGCCAGCACATGGGCCCTCCCCTGGGAGTTGTTCATTAGAGCCTTGATGCAGCCAATGAGGGAGGTATGAATGCGACTCTCACAGGTGGTATGGTCCATGCTCCGGAGGAAATTCAGCAGACAGGTCAAGCCCTCCAGCTCAATGAAGCGAGTCACAAACCTGCTCAGATAGGTGTCATTAGCAAAGCAAGTATATTATTCAGGATGCAATTTGCAAATAATTACCCTTTTCTCTGTATACCCACATGCAATAACCCTTACATTCTACATATTTACATATCAATTGCACAGTTATACTGATGTGTATATGACAGTTTTTTTTCATGATAATTATCACAGATGTTAAACATGAAGACTCTTCTCCAGTGAGGATTGAAATTCAAAGAACTAAGGTCAGATGATAAGTAGGAAGGTGGGAGGGAAATTGGGGGCATTATGCACTGGTGAAAAGTGTTGTACATTGTATCACTGAAACTCAATCATGAACAACTTTTATATCTGTGAATAAAACACAACTGTATTAACAACCTTTTATCCACAGTGCTTATAAAAGCAATTACAATATAATTAAAATAATAATAATAATAATAATAATAATGGAATATTCCCAGGCATTAGGACCCCACTGCCACTGTCAAGGTTGCAGAAGTGATTGTTAAGAAAATAGCTGAATTTTGCTAGGATGAAACTCAGCAATGAGACTCTTGCATTTTGGTGCCCTGGGTTCAATCCTTGTACCATAAAAAGAAGTCAGGTAAAAAAGAAATTAGCAGATTTATTTTGAAAGGTCACTGAAAAGATGACAAATCATTTAGTTCAGCAGTGCTGAATCTGCAGTTTGTGCTCCTTGAAAGGGTTTATGTTTAACATTCAAGGGACTATGAATTTTGATAGAAAAAAATTCAGTTTTGGAAAATCCTAACTGAAACTAAATGTTTATTACTTCTATAATATGTTATATATTATACAAAATTTTCACCATGACTGTGTGTCACATTATAACCAGAATTTTATTAAGGAAAGAAAATAAATTAGGATGGAAGATGACCTTGGCAGTCTTCCCTCAACTCTCCTATTTAATCATTCCTGTATTTCCTTTCTATATCACACCCGTGTCTCCTAACTCAGAGAACAGACAGGGGCATCCTAAATAACACAAAAATACATATTAAGACACACACACAGGGCAGCCAGTGTGTTTAACAACTGCCTCTTAGGAGGAAAAAAAATTTAAAACCACAAGACTTTTCTGTGTTTGTTAATGTTTGTTAATTTCTATGATAGTACTCCCCCCAAAAGTTCATTTCAAGCTATCACTATGACATCATTGAAGATGATTTTGGAAGAGTTTTACCACTTACAGTACTTCCATCAGAGATGCAATTTATACACTAAATGTATGCAAGTATGCAATTTATAAATAGTTGAATCACCAGTTGATAAAGAAGTGACTAAGTTTAAATATTTCTGACCTTGATTTTGGATATAATTCACTCATCATAGGTTTATATAATACAAATTTTAATCATAGCTCTGTTTAACTATAAAAGTTGTTGATAATTTAACAGTTGACTCTCATAGCTGATAAGAGTCAGTTTCCAAACACAAGAGGAACCTGTGGCTTTGGCTCTTCTTTGACCCCCTGCACAGTGTGTTCTAGGAAACTGGAGGTTTTCTATCCCCTTTTCATTTAGAGATATCTATCTCCTTTTCATTTCCAATCTAGGAGTAATCTCATCCATAGACACTATATCTCCCCCTAGTGGGAGATTTTCCACACGGGCATGGTCCCTCTTCAGAAAGTTCTGTCTGAGATCTTTTTATTTGGCCTCCTTTCCTCTCATTCTATTCTTTTATGATGTTCTTGCCCTCACAAATTTCTTTTCACAGTTTCTCTCTTCAAATATCAAGTTTATGCCATCTCACAATGTCCCTTTCTATAATATCCATATTTTATATGGATATATATCCACATATATTACATATATATATCCATAATATCCACCATTTTGCAGTCTCCCTGTGTCTTCCACCTAAACTGGGAAAGAAAGTTAGTAGTGTGAACACTGGTAAATGCTGGGTTTAAGTGGGTTGCAAAGCAGTATGTAGTATTTCAGGAAGTTAAGAGGAACTGCTATGTAACTGGATATAGAAGAAACGAGGGAAATGAAATAGAGTGAGTTACCTCATGGGTTGTGTTCTAAGAGCCGTCTTCAGGTCTTCCACAATCTGGTTTCTCCTTTCCATATTCTCCTCATCAAACACATACAGACTCTGAATCTGAAAGAGAATAAGGCAGAGATCACACAAGTATACCTGCCTCAGAGTCACCAGTACCCCAAACTAGGTATATCCCAGGGGCTAAACTCCTATCAGGGAATCATTTATTAAAAGAGTGTGTCAGATTCTGAGAAGACCAAAGTTCTGTTGCTGAACTTATTTTCCTCATCTTTAATAAACTGAGAGTTGCTGACCCAGTCAGTTCCCAAGTCTGTGTGATGAATAGGTTAACAAATGCTTAAAATGAGGGCTTGAAGGTCACACAGTGGTTGGTGACTTTGATAAGATCTCAAGAATATCTGGGACACTCCTGGGCCAGACTGTGTAAAAGGTGAGGGAGGATACCTTGCCCATTAGCCTTTTCAGATGAGGGATAGGTAGAAAAGGCTACTACTCACTGCAGCCATAGAGTTGATACGGTCAATATAAAAGTCAGGCCAGCTAGTTGCCATCTTGTTGGGATCTTCTTGCTCCTGGAACAGGAAAAAGTACTGTGTGAACGAACCTATAAAACAACCCACTGGTAAGAAAAGCCTCCTGATCTCAGATCCTAAACTTCGTTCCATGTCAGTAGAAATATTTATTTCCCAGCTCTACCTAAACTGGGTAACTTTAAGAAACTCACAGATATTCCCATAACTCTTAGGGAAATGAGGATAATGAATATTATTAAATCTCATCACATGAATCACTCAATGGCATGGTCAGAAACTATGCAAATATAAACACTATCAGTGAACAATGTATATAGTTAAATATTGTTTTCCATACTATATTTATATTAACATGTCATTCTATACCTGTTCAATCTATTAGAGTATTGAATCTAGGAAATATTGATGCTTATATTTTGTACATCTATTTTCAAACTTGATTTTTCTGATCTCATTTTCATGACTTACAAAAGTGTTCATATATGACAAATTGTAAATGTGAAAGCTTGGTCTTTCAGAGAGTGTGAGAAGCACTAATATAAAGAATGAGGTGCATTGTACGGCACCTAGGAGTTTATCAATAAACAAGTAAAAAGTTTCTCGTAACAAAAGTCTAGTGACAAATGCAGCAGGGTCAGCTGCTTTGTAGTCTCTATGAAGCCCTGGCAGAGAGAAACTTCTAATAAGGAATTTGGAGCAGGATGGGACAGACTGGTCTGAAGAACTGAGAAGAATGATTGAGATAACTAGATCCAAGGCAGCTGGGGAGGGTGTGGAGAGAAAACTCCAGGGGGGAAAGAGCAAAGGTGAACATATGTGAGGCAGTACAGAACTTGGCTTAGAAGGTAGAGGGAATGCCCTTGCATTCTAATCAATGCTTTCCTTTAGTCATATCAGAAGTTAGCTGAATTGAATTTTTTATCCTATCTTTAGACAAAGTATACTATCCTGAAACATGATTAATTAATCTTAAGGTTTTGTACTCTCTTTCCTTCCTCACTTCCTTTTGTAATTTCTGCTTTTTAAATACATGCTTTTTCTCTATAAAACTCCTGACCCCTGAGTAAAGTATTCTTCAAGTGCTCGACAAAGGTGCATGTGTATACCAGACAATGAAGTGTGGCTAACCCATACATATCATACATTTATATATATATATGTATGTATACATATCATACATACATATCACTCTCAGACTCCAGCAACTTTGTCCCCAACAGCCCTATGTTAGATCTAAGGTGTGGCCACTGATTGACACATAATAGACTGGGTTACCCTGAGGAATGCCATTTCTGATTATCTATGCCTGCTATGCAGAATAAAAATGCAGAGTGAACTATTTCTCAGGTACCTTCCAACTCTAGAAATGTGTATAACCAATGAGTATAAAGCCCTAAATGGGAAAAAATCTCTTCGGTGAGCCCTGAAAATTAATATCAACATTAATTAAGAATCCTGAAAAGTAATTAATTCTTTAAAAGTGTGAATACAATCAGGGACTAGGAAGAAGCTTCAGGTCTAAACCCACCAGAACCTTCTTGTCTTCTCCCAAGAGGGAATCCACTTTTGATCAGATACAGAAATAATGGGTTCTTGGCTCCCAAATACCTATCCCTGATGTCAAAGGAATAAGAAATGGGTCTGAAAAATGGAGGATGTAAGAGAAGAGAGAAAGGTGGGAAGGAAATATAGATAAGAACAGGAAAGATAAGAACAGATAGATGAGAACAGGAAACTGAAATAGAGAGGAAATAAGCAAGACACCTAGAGAGATATGAGCAACAGAAACCCGAGGCCCCCCAAAACAGGGAGAGAATGAAACAATAGCTAGGAAAACTGAGGAAGAAATCGAATCCTACTAAGTCTGGCTAGAGCCTGAACCTCCTTTCTTAGGAAGGACCAAATATCAGAGGCTTTGATATGTAGAGGCACAGCTTCCTACAACTGAACGTTTTTATAGGGTCTCTCCCTATTGTTCGCAGGGGATCATGCAATGCTGGAAAATAAATTCAAACTCAGTCATTACAACAAAACTGCCCCAGGATGGTACAGGACAGAATAGACTTTACTTTCCTGTCTCTGTACCATGACAGAACCTCTTATGTGCCTGCTTCATGGATTTGTAAAACAGAATCCCATTTCCCATAGATGAAGCTCTATGAGTGCATAGACCTCTCCCACCTAATTTATTTATTGATATTTCCCCAGTCTATAACAGTCAGTGCTGTGGTGTCACAGATATGTGTATAAGTAAATCAACGAACATGCAGAGAAAAGCTTCCATAGACTGTGCAGTGGCTCAAGGTGGGAGGGGTTAGAGCAGGTACCTTCTTCTTGCTGCAGTAGATCTGCCATTTTTTCTCTGGTGGCAGAGCAAATACAGCCTCCCGATTCTTGTCGGTGAGATCCAATTCATCCTTCAAAGACAAGATATATGAGTGAAATTCAGAGCTAGTAGACATCAAACAATTGTCTTCCAGGATATTACAATTATATTTATCCCTCACGCTACTACCTTCCTCCCAAAGGGTATCCAAATTCTGTTACTTAAGTTTTTTGGTTTTTGTTTTTTTTCCAGCCACAGCTGGTGACACTCAGGGGTTACTCCTGGCTATATGCTCAGAAATCACTCCTGGTTTGGGGAACCAAATGGGACAGCAGGGAATAGAATTGCGGTCTGTCCTAGGCTAGCAAGTTCAAGGCATTCTCACAGCCTGTGCCACCGCTCTGGCCCCATCTGGTAAGTAAGTTTTATACTAGAAATAGTTCCATCCTTTTCTCATCTTGTTCCTCTCAAGTTCAGATACTTTCTCCCTGTTTTACTTATTTCCTAACCCCACCTATCCTGAGCCCTCAGACAGGATACAGTGAACAGGCCCCTGTTCACTGCTGATCTGAATTTTTTTGCTAGCACCTGAATTCTCCTGCCCTGGGTCTTTTCTCTTCCCCTCCCCTCGCCTTCTCTCTTATTCTCCCTCCCTCCTTCTCTTCCTCCCCCTCCAATCCTTCCCATCCTCCTTCCTTCCTTCCTTTCTTTAGTACAAGAGGTGTGGGCACCCTGACCCACTCACTCCAAAGTCCTGGTGATGTCAGTTCTTGATACATACCCACTCACAAATCCCCTAAAGTTGTTCCTTCTAAAAGCTCTTGAGATTACTATGTATGCATCCAACTAACTCCATAGACTCTGTTTATTTTCAACAGAAATATAAACCAAGATCTGAATAATTATGGGAACATTGGTCATGCAGCTGAAATCTGGCAGTCTCAGGAATGAGGGCAGGTCCATTACCTGCTCTGCTAAAGTCACACCAGCTGCACCAACTACCCACAATTGCCACTTCACCAACTGCCCAGCTTCACCACTCAACTATTGCTCTCTGCAAATCTACCAAACCAACCAAAACTCTAGTATGCTTGCATTTAGGCTTCCATCCAAAATACGTTCCAAGAGTCACAGTATCAACCACAGCACTTGGAATTCCTGAACTGTGTGTTTGCATGTGAAGACACGAGACAATTCCAAATTTTTTGATAATGTTATTCTAGTAGGAACACACCAATTTAGATGTCAACATGTATTTGAAGTCACCTAATGTTCAAAACAAAAGAAATAACAGAAAAAAAATCAACTAGCAACAATAAGTCTTTTAATCTTCAGAAACAAAAGAAGTAACAGACAAAAAATCAACTAGGAACTGGTAAACCTTCTGACAATGACTTAATGAGCTTATTTAAATATCAATAATTTTTTGTTGGTATACTTTTTTATTCTATTCTTTCTTTTACTTTAGATTTTAAAATATTTCACTTACTTACCAGAAACAAATGTATTACAAACAACTACATAATGCATGTTTCTTAAGTAATGTATATAAAATGAATTGCTCTTGAGTCTGTCCACTGTCCTCATTGTCTGTCCCTTTCCTCATTGCCAGCTCCTTTACCTAGAACACTTTTTCTCAACTGTGGATCAGGGGGAAGATGAAAATCATGTAATCATAGTCCCTCTGCACACAAGACTTGTTTGATTCATCCCTGCATTGTAAGAGTAACCAGTGAAAACGTGGCCTGCTGGAGATGCTTGATATAAACTCACAGAAAGAAAGGATCCAAGAACAAAACACCACTGGACACATTCTTTTAAAACTCTTGCACTGTGTTAAAAAATATGCCTGGTCTGGGATATTTTAAGAAATTTATTTTGATCTTTACCCCTAGTCCCTATCATAGAGCTCCTAAATCCTCTGGAATTTCCTGGGTGATAGAAGTGATAGGAAGATATTTTGTTCTTACCCAGTGCTCTTAAATCCTTTGGAATTTCCTGGGCACAGGAAATATTATTATTCTAATAAGCTAACTACTAGTGTGATGTTATCTAGTTTCAAGATTGGGACTAGTTGTCACAAAGATCCTAGTACATTCATCTCCTTCCCCAAACTTTAGAGAAAGAAGAGCTAGAAGAAAATCTAGAAATTAAGTCCAAAATTGATCATGCCAAGGCCCTGAGTTTGATCCTTAGCAAATGGCCCTTTGAGCACCATGAAATACACGTAGCCCTCGCAGTTCTTCTACTATAAACAGTCTGTAGACATGGTATCTCCCAAGCACTGCCAGGCCTGAACACTGAGCCATTAAGCTGTACCCCATCAGGTACCACACTTCTGAACCCAGACATTGTTGGTCTGGCCAGGTCTTTTTTTTTTTTTTTAGTTTTTGGGTCACACCCGACAGTGCTCTGGGGTTACTCCTGGCTCCATGCTCAGAAATTGCTCCTGGCAGGCACGGGGGACCATATGGGGCACCGGAATTCGAACCGATGACCTTTTGCATGAAAGGCAAACACTTTACCTCCATGCTATCTCCCAGGCCCCTGGCCAGGTCTTATAATAATACTATCATTAATATTTCATGAAATCTCCATAAAATAACTTAAATGACAATATTTAATTGGTGAATGTACTCAAGTGCTAGCAGAGTGTTCACCCCAAAATACACAGGAACAAAATTTCAGGACCCATCAGATTTAGATGATAGTCACCTTCATCTAGCTAATAATTTATACTGTTTCTTAGATTAAGCTGGTATAAGTAGCAAAGAAAGTATCCACAGTTCTGTGAACCATTATAACAAAAGCTCGACCTTGATGAAGGCATCATGGAGACTCCCAATTCGTACTCATGTTGGGCAGAAATGGAAGAAACTGGGAACTCACAACCTATATAATGTACTGTATAAATAGGGTTTGGACTTGTGGTTCTAAGCCCTTAACCTGAGAGTTGTGTACTATTTTGAATAGTCAGAGAGTTGGATTCAATTCTCCCATTGGAGAATTGCTTGGTGTGGAAACCTATACCCTTGAATCACATTGATTTGGTTGCCACTATTACTCTACACTAGAAAACACTTGTAATTCCCACTATCACTCTACCCCAAGGAAAATAAGTCAGAATAATAATGAGTTTTTCTGAACCCGATTCAATCAAGAGATTGTACAACTGTTTAATATGATCTGCACTTAGAGAAATTTTTATTATGTTAAGGGTGAGATACTTAATCCTCCTCGTCTGATACACCCATTATCAGTTCTAATGTGAACCTCCCTTCCAAATCACTCAGACTTGATTCTCCACTGACTTACTGATCAATCACAAGAACAAGAGAACAAGAGCTATTGTCAATGGATTTAGGCTTAATATTATTCTGTGTCAGGGTACAGTATAAATCCTAGTTTTGGGTTCCTTACTCTGGGAACTTTCCTTGATTTGAAAACTCTGCCTCCCATCAGATATCTAAAGCAAAGAATTTTGCTTTTTTCCTATTTCTCTTTCATTGGTCAGAGTAGTTACACACAAAGATTCTCGCATAAGGTTCATATAGTGCTGGTCTGGGCATGTGTCATAGATTCAACAAGAGCTTCTGCTAGAGTAATCAACAGAGTTTCTTATAGTCTCAGGTACACATAGGATAGATGATCCCAGCCTAGACAGAGTATAATACCTCTACCATCATATTTTAGCCAGGCATCACTTGTTCTGAGTTTCCTGTTGCTCTCCCTTCTTCCTGTATCTCCAATAAAGAGATCCAGGGAAATGCAAGGGAGCAGGAGATAAAGACATCATTAGGCAGTGTCATATGATGTAATGTTCTTAGAGGCACCTTGTATTCTAATTTAACAACCCCCCAGACCTACTTTTTCATATTTCTAGGCTGCCTAATTGCTACGCCAAGAAGTTTGCAATCCAATGAAGAAATTCATCTTTTGCCACTAAATCATTATTCATTTTATGCAAAAAGTGATTATGTACATATGTGAACCTTTTTTTTAAATAAATGAACCAATATTACCATAAAAGAATCCAATGCCTATACAGTGAAATACAATAGGAGAGACTCCATTCTTCCTTGCACACAGTACACAATGTGTGTTAGGTTTTTTTCACAAGGCTGAGGTATCCTGAGGTAGGAAACCCACTCAATCTTTTGCAGAGCTGCACGTTCCCTCTCATGCCTTCCCTGTTGCTCTGACTGCTCCAGCACACCCCTGCACCACGGGTATCCACCCATCTCTGCCCACTCACTGACCACCAGCTCTGCAAAGCAGATGTTGAGCTCCTCAGGATTTGGGATGGGACTGGAGAACTCCATATACTGCAGAGGATTGTTGTCCCGGAGGTTGATCTCAGGGAGCTCGCTGCCTCCAAAGCAGCACAGGAAGCCCAGGCCATTACGGCTCCTCTTGCGGGGGGCCATTATGACAGGCTGGTGGAGACAGTCAGGAGGCAGTTGGCCTAGGTCCTCATTGATCTAAGCAGGAGAGTAGAGAACACACTGGTTAGGCCTGGAAACTAGGCATACAGGAGCCCTCAGCCCAACAACCCAGGCTCTTTTCTTTTCCCACAAATTTTCTGTGCCCTTCAGAGCCTTAAGCTAATCACAAGTCCTTCCCACCATGTTCTTCTAGTGTAACCTGCCATATACACTTTCATATTCTCTTTCTGCATCCCAGAGCGTAGGCTATAGTCATAGGATGTGTCTCCAAGGAAAGCAAAGCTGTTGCTCATCTTACTACTCCATGTTTTTTCAGAAGAAACTCATACTGTTTTCTAGAGGATCTATTTTCAATAGTTTGATTCATTCTACATCTTTTTATTCTTTTTGGTTTTTGGGCCACACCCGGTGATGTTCAGGTGTTATTCCTGGCTATGCTCTCTATGAAATCGCTCCTGACTTGGGGGATCATCTGAGACGCCAGAGGATCCGTCCTAGGTTGGCAAGAGCAAAGCAGATGCCTTATGGCTTATGCTACCGTTCTGGTCCCTCATTCTACATCTTGAGGTGCTTCAGTTAAAGGTTGTCCAACAAGTTGAGAAGTGTATAAGTCAACTGGCAGCCAGACACCAAGCTGATTTTATGATATGATAGTTAGAATGGGTATTCTTAGGGAGTGTAAAGTATGGAAGGCTTAAGTCTTTGCAGGGTTTTCTGTCACATATGTGAGTGAGTCCAAGAATGTTTGAAGAAATATGACTAGTATTCAGGATCCATTTATCCAGGAGAGAACCTGCGGCAGTCATTTGGTGAGTAGTGGATCTGGGAATGAAAACCATCATTGGAATGGTTTTCAACCAAATATGAAAGAAATACATCAAGTCCATTTTCCACTAACCAGGAATAACACACTCTGTCCATTTACAGAGTTAAGGGACACTCTACAGTTAGAAAAGTTAAGACTTTGACTTATCTCTGGAAGGGCTTAGCTCAGTGGTATCAGACATGAAAACAATAATGACCCTTAGCCAGCTCAATGTCTTAGCCCTTTAATACCACTTAGCTTCTAGATCTAAAAGCTCAACTATCCTTGACAACTGGCTCTTTTGAAGTGGAGACACCTCCCAGAGTATAATGCATTGGAAGACATATAGTGCCAGGGACTGAACACAAATGAAGCATGAATTCCAGCCTTTTGTGCTATCTCTTCAAGCTGACAACTGATTCCTAAACATAATTATTTGAGTAAGTTCGGTAGACAGACCACAGTTTACCCTTATTGCTTTCAACCACATTCATCTAAACTTGTATTTGTTTATTTTGATTTATTAGACATAAAGAGGATTGAACCATTTTATTAGTGAGATTGTTGCTATTATTTTACAATATTTTTATTGAAGTATAACCTTTCCAATGTTCAGCTGAGTGGCTCTAAGTTGATTCATGTTGCACTACAACTATCACTATCATCCATTTCCACACTTTTTTCACGTGCAAAATAGAAACCTTGTACCATTAAACAATAACTTCCCATCTCTCTCATTACTGCCCCAGAAATTATCATTCTTCTTTGTCTATATGGATCTGGCTACACTTCTTACATATGAGTGGAGTCACATGACATTTGTCCTTTTATGTCTGTTTTATAGCACACTGTCTTCCAGTGTCAGAAGTTCTTTTAATTTTAAGGCTGAATAACATTCCATGTATATACAGACTACATTTTGTTTATCAGTTCATCTGTCAACAATTCCTCGGATTATTTCCTTCTTTAACTATTGTGAATAATGCTGTATAAATATGCACGCACAAAAGTCTATTTATGTCTCTGCTTTCAGTTCTTTGGGCTACATGTCCAACAGGGACCAAAGTATTTTTGAGTCTTGATTTTTGAGTCATTTCTCTTACATTAATGAGTCATTAACAGAATGATCAGTATTTCTCCAGAGTCTTTACCTAGAGAGTCTTTATTATCATTTTGTAATACTGACCTCATCCAGGAATGTCAAGTTGTTAAGCATCAGCACTTTCAGGGGCTAGTTCTTCAATTATCTTTGATTTTACAAACCCTTGCCCTTAAAATACTATTTGCTTTAAAGACACCACCTGATTCTTTTCTTTAAAGTCTTGATCAATTAAAAAAATGTTAATGGGGCCAGAGAGATAGCATGGAGGTAGAGTGTTTGCCTTGCATGCAGTAGGACGGTGATTCGAATCCCGGCATCCCATATGGTCCCCCAAGTCTGCCAGGAGCGATTTCTGAGCATAGAGTCAGGAGTAACCCCTGAGCACTGCTGAGTGTGACCCAAAAAACAAAAACAAAAACAAAAAAAGGTTGTTAAGTTGAAAGTAGTCCTCTAAGTTTTCCAAAATTATCAAACGAGTTAAGCCAAGATAGTTGAACCTTGATTTGTTATTTGGGAACCCCAAATAACTTTTAGATAGCACCACTCGATTTCCTCAGCCAAGAAATCTAAGCTAATCATTTAGTCGACCATTATCTGCCTTCTCCTGTATGTTATGATGCACTGTAATTGTATTTCTAGAGCTTTTACTAGCCCAATTTTATCTCTCTTCATAAACTTTATGACAGACTTTTTAATACACCCAGGAGAGCCTCAAATAATACAACCTCCCCAAGGTTGCCTTCTCTTTTCTGTGCTTACACATTGGCTCTCCACAACTATAATAATAGCTCCTTTAGGGCAGGAAGCATACCTCCTGCTTCTCAGACAATCTTTATAATTCTCTCGCACGCTTGCTTGGTCACTCGCTCACTCCAGCATTTCTGTCACAAAAAATGACTTAAACTAAGTGAACACTTTAGCATTATTCCTCGGTCAAATAAAAAATGATCTGTGCCCTTGGAAAAAAATAAATGGTCCTTATTAATCAACTGAGAAACATAGAAAAGAATCTGGCTCTTTGAAATAAGGTCTATCTAGGGCACAAGATGACAGCCCTAAGGTGGAGGGAAAGCCCAAAAGGTTCTTACCCATGTAGGATTCTGATCCATGGGGACTAAGACAGGAATAGAAAGACTGGTATTTGAGGAAATCAAGAGAAGACGGGGGAGGAGAGCTTGGGGATTTCCAAGTTACTCATGGGACTCAAGAACTGGAAGCGGGAAAGATGAAACCCTGATGTCTGACTACAGGCTCAGGAAAGCATCAATTCTGGTGATAAATAGGGAGTTCTCCTTTGGAAAACCCTGATCATTGTCAATTTGAATAGAAGATGACAGAGAGCACAGATTAGGTCTCTGTCATCCATCTAAATATAGCTACCACTGATGGGCAAGATAGACTTGCTCAGGGCAAGTCTTGAGCAGGGAAGAGGACTCCTGAGGTGGGCTGATGCCATGATGCCTGAGGTGAAATGATACCATTAGGGAAGGAGGGATATATGTCTGAGGATATGGGGTCTTTCTTCCTGCCTTAACCACTCAATGTCTCATTTCCCAGACTCCTCCTTGTCTTTTTCTGATACTGCAGGTATACCCTGTTTATCTTATGCTGGATGCTAACAGCCCTGACTGCTCTGCAAGTCAGTGTCATGCCATTTTTGTCACTAAAATTTTAATATGTTCCTTGAGGATAGCATGGTAGCATGGCTCAGGAGGAGAGAGCCTTAGCCACAGACCATCAAAAGAATAAGTGCCATCTCCACAGTGAAAGGCCCAAACACACCTGAAAGCCTATACAGTTGCTTTCTTAAAGAGAACCCTCTTTGCTACCAGATGTATTTATGCCTTTGAGGACACCTCTTCATGATTTTTGCTGCCTTTATTGCTTAGGGACATATTTGAATATCCATACTAAAATCAAGTTTCTCCACTGGAAATCATGTCAATTCACAGCCCAGATCTGAAGACTGAAGCCCAAAAGGAAATTTCTTGTCAAAGAAGTCACACACCAGGTACAGAGCTGGTATTCAGAAACATGGAGTGCACAGGCTACCTTTTTAGTACCAGAATACAACTTCCCATAGCACAACATTTTCCCCCATTTCTCCAGCATTTCCAATAGTCTCTCTTCTCTGAGACAGTTCCAACAGTTCATTTAGTTATAACTCAGTCTCAAAAGTTTTACTTCAAAGAGCAATATGGAAACCCACACCCAAACCCCAATTATTGTAAGGGATTACTTCATTCTCCCATCACAGCACATTCATGCCCTTCCATGCTCTAGCACTTCCCCTGCTCAAGCAGAACTTTTTAAGTCTGATGGCCTGTGACTTGATTCTTGACTTTATCTCCCCAGTTGAGTGACTCCTGATACATGGGAAATTCATGTTCCTTGTTTGTGTCATCAAAAACAGCATCAGTAGGAAAGCCTGTGACCAGGAACACCTCCCAGCATTCTGAGCTAGCACTCAGAATTAAGCATTTGAAGGAGTCACTAAACTGCCTACAGCAACAGGAGTCTGAACTACAAGAGTTGGGCTCTTTCCTGCATTCTAAGCTCTCTCTCTCTCTCATTGAAAAGGTAAACTTGACACCAATAACAACTCTTCAAAATAGGTGACATAGCTTTAAAGAATGTGCTTAAAAATTAGTTTTGATTCATGAAAGTTAAATAACTTGCCTAAAGGCACACAGCTAATTAGAGCTTAGGTAGGAATCAAACACATGATTGATTCTAAAACTAAAGACAACTAAGCCATTAGACACATGCCCACATCCATGGTCAGCACTTCCCCTAATCTGATGTGGGTTTGAAGCTTTATGAACTATTCTAGTTTCCTATTTAATTATTTCTTACTCATCATTTCTTGTGAGCTGGGCATCAGTTTTCCCAGTTTTGTAATCTCATTTCATTGATTTTGTGGCATGGGTATGACTATTATCTCCCTCTTTAGAGGACAATACTGATATGTTAGCACTTGTTAGGTAGTTTGTCAATAATAGCAAGAAACAGTCAGAACTGGCACCTAAAAATCCCGATTCCAAATTCAGTGATATTTTCACAGAACTAGCACTGTAAGTCTTACTTTAACTCTGAGACTAAAGCATGACTTCACCTCTCACTCTTCTTCACCTCCCTAAACTTCCCTGGTGGCAAAATGAGGAAGATGCAAGTGTCCTCCAAAGTGCTGGCTTGGAGCCATGTAGAAATATTTTATTAAATTTATTTTTCCAGCTCCCCCACAGCAGCACCACCCCCTTCATACTGAAGATGATTGAGACTCCCAACAACTGGATCCTCTAACATGGCTGAGATTGGGGGACAATAATTTCATACCTCATCACACAAGTTTCTAAGCAGCATGTGGCCACACAAGGTAGTGTCCAGCAGCGAAGACACAGAGTAAACAAGGATGGTCCCTTTTTTGAGTAGGTCACCTCCTGTTTGGGGAGCCAGTGAGAGCAATACAGAAAGGCTAGAGACATAAGCTTTGGCAACACTGAGAATGGAGATCATGTCCAGCTGGAGTCAAGGGGTGTGTGAAGCAGTTAGCAATGGTTTCCCAGAGAAGGTGGGAAAAGGCACCCAGGCTAAGGGATCAGCAGAAAGGCCTAGTGGGAGAAAAAGTCTGGCATGGAGGGAGCAAAGGCAATGGCTATGCAACAGCTTTAGTTTTCCATTGAGGTTCAGGCATCCTGAGGGGCATGCTTCTTTACTCTTTTCTCCATGCCAGCTCCCCTGGGGCTGGAGTTGGAAATGGGAATGGGAATGGGGCCCAGAGCTCCCAGGACTGTTGCTTGGAACATAAGGAATGTAAATAATTTCCTGCTCCACAGGCCAGAGATTCCTCCTTCTACACTGACCTTTCTTGTGCCCCTCTGGGTCACCTAGGCATGATCTCTGGTCTGGCTTACCCAGGGCCTGGCTGCTTATGAGTTTGTTCTTTTCCAAGCCATGCTACCCTGCACTTCGTGTACTGAATCTCAGCCATCCAACTCCCCACTGCCCACCTGCATCACATTTACTCTCACTCAGATCTCTGAAAGCTATTCCCTCATATTTAGTGGGAAGCTCAGCATCTCTCACAATTCTAGCTTATTCTACTCTGATGCTGCCTCATGTATACTCCCAACTCTGTCCCACTAACTTGATTTGGTTCCAACTAATTATCTTTAATGCTTTGTGGTTTCAGAGTAATTACTGTGTCTCTCTAAGCCTCAGTTATCACCTTAGAAATGGAGTAATAGTAAGGGGGCCCATGGAGATAGCTCAAATGATATGCCTAGCATGTGTGAGCCTCTGGGTTCAATCTCTAACATTGCAAGGATCTTCAAGCATCACAAGTATTGGTTCCTATTCATGAAATGGAGTTATAAAAGTAGAGCAGATACTTCATAGGATAAAGGCAAAGATTTAATTAGTTGATATTTGCAAGGTACTTACTTAGAACAGAACCAATACATAGCAAATACAATTCATGCATTTTGTGACATTGGAGCACATCCCAAGGTGCTCAGGAGTCCACGCTGTACCAGGGATATAAAGACATTTGACATTTGCAAGGCAAGTGGCCAAGTAAATACTATTTACTAATAAGTATCCAAGTAAGCTGCTACTCTAATTGTGAAGATAATTTAATGTTGGATTTGTAGTCATTCAACATGAACAAATCTCACACTTTATAAAGGGGATTGGCAAATATTATAGAGTTCAAATCCTGTTTATGTAAATAGAGGTTTATTGACACATGTCATGCCCATTCATGTCTCTGATTTACTTCATGCAATAGAGATTCTAATAGTCACAAAAATAAATTTATTCTTTGGTCCTTCACAGAAAATTGTTCAGTTGGTTCTCTTAGGTTGGATCATGTATAGCTGATAGTTTTCAATTATTTTTAATCTACCAAATTAATTGCATATGGTTCATCTCATTACATCTCACTGACTTACCATGTGACTATCATCATTTCAAATGAAATAGGAATGCAGTGCTTTAAATTCAGCGGTTCTAATAACAATAGAATTATACTCATTATATCATAAGCACCTACAATGTCTAAGATTTATCTGTGATTCTCACCAAATTCCTGCAAGGCAAATATCATCAGAACCCTACCCCATACCACTCCATTTTGCACATGAAAAAATTGGAGACTGAGAAAGATGCCAAATGTTAATATGGCACCGAGATAAGGTCTCCAGACCAGACATCTGCCTTGCTGGCCCCAGTTCGGGATCTCTGATAGGCTTTTGGGAGTGAGGCTTAGAAAAATTTGGCTTGTAGTGGAGCCTCGGGTGGAGCTGGGCAGGAGTCTGGTAGGAGTGGGGTCAGAGTACTTAAAATATCAAGAAAAATTTCATGCCAGATGGCCAAACTAATTTTGGCAGCTACAGAAATGATAGCCCACCACTAACCTTTCTGAGAAAGACAACAGAAGAAAAGGTAAAGAACTCAGGTCCAGAGTTCTCTTAGGTATATGTATAATTGAGTATGAGAGTATATGGGGAAGAATAAGGAAAAGAATGGGAGATGCAGAGAGGAGTGGGGTGAATAAGGCAGAAACAGACATTTTGTTGTGAAACTAAAATGGAAAATTCCCCAAAATGACCTTTCTCTGATTTGGGGGTGAATATGAAAGTTGTGTATTTTTCACTTGGTTTTTGAGAAATAATGAGAGTACAGTTTTGTCTTTCTAGGGAGAAAACAAGCAAATCATAGTTCTCATGGCCATAGACCAGCAGGCATGCATACATCCATCAAACTTCTACTAATATATATGTCCATTCATCTATCTGTTCCACCCATCTATTCATCTGTGCATGCACCAACCCTGAGTGACTGTCTATAAAGAAAAATTTTATAGTAAGACACACTAAATATCAAGTCCTATTCTCACTAGTTTGCAGTGAGCTGGAATCTTCACTAGAGGTGCGGTATTGAAGCTGGGCTTTGAGAAAGGAGCAATGCTGTCACATGCCACCAAGGTGTCCAAGTATTCTAACTAAGGTGTTCCCAGTGGAAGAACTGGCAGAAAAAATAGTTTCAGAATGAATGTGGCTTACTTTACCAGCACAGAATAGAGGCTTCAAAGAGCAAAGAGGAAAAGTTTGGGGCCAGGATAAAGAAGGATGTTAGAATAAAGGAGGAAGGCTTTGAAGGAGGATGGGATGGTTGACTGATGAGCTGATGAGAGCTGACACCATTAGGATATACTTATATGATATTAATTCAAGAAACAGAATGGAAGAAGGGAAGAGTCAGAAAACAGTCTCTATTTAAGTACAAATTAATACAACTCTTACTGCCAAGACAAGAGGAGCTTGAGATGTCATGGGGCATATATGTGTATGTGCCAGCATGAGTATTTTTTTGATTGTGTGCACACATATGTGTGTGATGAGCAGGCTTTGGCAGGACATACACTGGGCACAGAAAACAAGGACTTGGATTGAGAGTGAGTGGGAGTGGGGAGAGGCCTTTGCGCAACAGCTGTGAAGAAAAAGAGAAAAAATGAATTTCAACACCCAAGTCTCTGCTACCCATTACAGTCAAGGTCCAGGGCTGGTGGCCAAATGGAAACCACCATTTCCCTGGGACACCCGGTTGCCTCAGTCCCTTCTGATTCTGGGAAGCCAAGCCTGTGTCCAGTTCACACACATGGTCCTTTCCCTTGTCTAAGGGAAAAGACCTTTTTCTCCTGTCAGGTTTCATGACCTTCCAAAGTCCAATCATGCTGTGCTCAAAATGTAAATCATTTTAAGGTTAGAGCAGGGAGAAATTCCTATTGACCACTCCTCTTGGTTCTATTCTCCCAGAACAAAGGTAGACCAGCACCCCTCAGAAGCGAGACTCCAGTTGGTTTAGTCACATAGTACTATTATGGACCATGGATTCCCCTAGAACACAGGTTGCTCTCTTTAAAGTCCCATTTACATTAGGAAAGGCCTCGGCAGGCCTCAGGGTCTGGTTGGTCATAAATCCTGGATCATACATAGGCATATTCCAACTCTCCAGAATGGGCCGAGGAGGGGAACAGAGTCTAGCTGAAAGGCAAATGTGACAGAAAATGTACATCCAGTGACTCCTCCTCATTCTCTCACTTTTGTGCTCAATTTTATTTTCCTTCACTCATTCTTTAAACATTTGTTCAGCATCTAAGTAGCATGTTAAGAGCTGGAAAATCACAGCAATGAGTGAACAAGAGTTCAGTTGGGCAGAGGGATGCAATAGAATAAACATAATAAATTGGGATATGATTGTGATACAGGAAGTACAAATGTTTGGGTCTGAGGAATGTTTGCAGGATTCCATTTCAAATGGAGGTTCTATTTTACTCTAAGTATTCTGTTCATACAACTGTTAGAGAGGCCTCTTAGCAGAATAAGCACTGAGAAAGATTAAAGACACTATCAAAGATTCAGGATTATAGCCCATCCTGTGGCTATTAATATTATCAAAGACTGAGAACAACTTTTAAGTAGCCTAAGAACTCAGTAATTGGTTATATTAATAGAGAGGAAAAAGAAAAATATATACTGCAACATGAGGATTTGCCTTTAGGTTGGTAGAATGATTTTCTATTATTTTCAAGGATTTTCCCCAAAAAAGTACTGATGGAGTATTTATTATTTTCACAAAACAATATAATACCATGTTTAACAGAAGAATAACTCAGACTAAGATTTAAGGAAACCTACAGCTGATCCTCCATTCTTCCTAAATGCCCAACCAGTCAGGAGAGGCATAACCTAAAACAAAGGTGCTTAACTGTTTTTCTATTAATGAGAATATAAATTCAAAGCTCTCCAGATTTTCTTCTACCCATGGCCTAAGGTTTTCTATAGACCTAAAAACAGATAAAGTGTTAAATGATGCTGCTTTATGTGAGTTCCCTTTAGTCTATCATTCATTCATTCGTTCCTTCATTCAATCTCCATTGTTTGGGGGCAGTCTTCGTCTGGCACTGAAACCTAAGGCAAACCCAATAAATTACTGCCTTTATAGAGATCCAATCTCTTAAGATTGAGTTCCCTTCCACCAATCTTTTCCTTTCATCCTTAATGTTCCAATCTATTAGTGGTGTTTCTCACCACCTTTCACCCCAGAGCCCCTACAAATACTTAAGAGTCTATTTAATTGATTCACAAACTCCTAACCCAAATCTGATCCAGCCTCACTTGATTTCATGGAGGAACCAGCACTGACCACTCTTTTCTCCCTAATCCGTGCTCTGCAAATTTCTCTTAGAATATTCTTTCTAGGAGCCTGCTGATTTTGCATTTTTCATTTCAGCACCCCTCAGATTTCCTGATCCAAACTGAAAAGCACCTGCTTCCATGTCTAGGTTTGGCCATTTGGTGGGGGCTCACAAATTCCATACTAACCAAGCCTTGAAACACGATCTCCGGGCAATGAGGATATGGAAGAACTGGAACTTGCTTACACTGCCAGCGGTAGTGTACAATGGCATAGTCGTTAGGGAAACCATTCGGGCCATTCCTTAAGAAGTTAAACAAATACCTACATATGATCCAGTTGTTCCACTCCAAGATATTTACCCAAGAGGAATGAAAGCATATGCCTGTATAAAGTCTTATTCATGAATGTTCCTAGCAGCTTTATTTGGAAGAAATCCAAACTGGAAACAATCCAGTGCCCACCAACAGGTGAATCAATAAGCAAGTTTTATTGTGAGTTCTAGTCAGCAAGAAAAAGCAATGAAAAATAAGGACAAATTACACCCGTGGAAAAATCTCAAAGTAAAGATACTAAGGGCAACAAGCCAGAGGGAGAATAAGTACACAGTGGAGGGTCCCATATGTCAAAAAAATTAAAATATGCAAATGAATCTGCAATCCTAAAATCTGGTTTGAGTGCTTACCATAATTTAAGATACTATCAATGATTTTGGGCATCCTCTGTGTGTATGTGTGTCACGTGGTATCTGTTTATGTATATACATACTTCTAGTGATATGTAGTATATACTTGTGCTATGTGTGTAGAATGTTTGTATGTGTAGTATGTTCATATCAAGGAAATGTGACTCTATTCTCAAGTCTCAATAGAAAAATGACCCAGATAGCTGCCCTAGATCTATGAATAGAAAAAACAGACCAAGATCAGCTTTTTCTCCCCCAGATCAACTCAGCAAAAGCTGCCCAAGTATATATGCAGGGAATTTTGTATAGGGAAGACACCAACTTGGCTCACCTACCTTTAAATCACACTATCTCTGGAAGCAGAGAATGGTCACATACCACAACACTCACCTTCAGCATCTCATTTCATCTTCTGACAACCCAGTGAGAAAGGAAACTGACTGCTGAGGACACCGAGGCTCAAAACCAGATGACACTCAAAATAGGACTCTTTCCTGTAATACAGAAATTCCACCCAGCCCACTTTGGATTCAGTTCACAGGTGTGTGTGTGAGTGTGTGTGTGTGTGTAAGTAGATTGCCCTTGGGTGATATTATAATAGGGCTTACATTCTCTTTGTCTATACTCTGTCAAATTTGGGTGCTATATTTTAGTTTTTTGGCAACAAGCCCAAGGGAGAAAAAACTAATTGCTGAAAATAATCTTCAAACAGAGCCAAGCTCTTTATTTTATAAGACAGATCTTCAATGCCTTTCTGGTAAGAGCAATATGACCATTCACAGAGTTATTAATACTGGCCCCAAATTTTCCCATGCATTATTTCATTTACTTAATTATCTACCCCACATCTTGCAACAATGGCATTAGAATTTTAATTTTTATAGAAAGGTAAATGAAAGTCTTAGAGAAGATTTTTCTAAGAAACAATTAGAAATAATGTCCTTAAAGCATGATGGTCAAAAGCCATGTAAGCTTCAGTCTGACCAATTCCAGAACTCAGGTATAGCCTTCCCTATGCACAGCACAAGACATGGGTAAATGACTGCATTCTACAGGACAGGCAGTACCCCCATAACATGTAATTTCCATAAATGTACCTCGTTTTTTCCCCATCACCACCTCCCAGTGCTCTGGAAAGATTGAACATGAGCACACTCTCTCCTGCTACAGACTGCAATCCAGCCCCTGTCTCTTACCACACATTCATGCTGAGTCCCAGGAGGATCTGGCTCTGCCCTACTCTGAGCTAGTCTCTGAGCAAGAGAATTTAGTGCCCTCAAAGGGGGCTTTCTGCCTAGTTTAAAGTTCTGTTCTTACCATCTTGAGATCTTTAGTAATTTTTGGATGAGGAGGCCTGCATTTCCATTCAGCACGGAGCCCCACAAATCATGCAGCTGGTCCTGCCTGTCTTCACAGCAGCAGCCAGTGTGGGCAAGCTCTCCCAGGAAGAACAAGTCAGCCACTCCCTGTGTGTTTCCAAAAATGTTGCCCAAAGTCCCGGGTCAGGACAACACAGACAAAAGTTACTTTAATCTGGGGTGGCTTCCTGCCTGAATGGCCTTAATGGCAACTCAGTAACTGCTAGGCAGCTCACAGCCCTATCTCCATCTTCCTCCCTTACTCCTCCACTCCCAGCTCCTGGGTTCTCACCACAATATCCTGGTCCCTCCAGCTTTAAAACATCATTGCTCAGGGGACCAAAATTCCTAGGGGGCAAAGATACTTCCGCTTTATCTCCAGCTTCCTCTACCCTCCTCTGGTTCTCTCAGAGCACCGGAACTTGATAAGAACAGACAGATTAAATAAAAACATAGTAAGTCCTAAATGCTTGACCTTATTGGTTTAAGTCCTATTGTCAATAGGATGCTGTTACACTAATCCTACCAGAAGATGCCCTGTTCCTTTGCAACTAAACATTAAAAGCAGGAGAATGTGCTAGCTTCAAAATATGCTAAAGAAAAATCCTGCTGGTACACAATTGGGGTTCATGATGGTACTCTGCATTCTGTACATGCCCACCTGCTTCCTCTCTTCTTTTCCATCTGTCATGCAGACCTTACCCCACCCCATCCCAGGTAGCTTCTTTGATTAGCCTCATCTACCCATTTCCCCTTCCTTTACTTATGTCCTGGTTTCATGTGTGGGGGTCCCACACATGCCTGATTGTGGTGCTCATAACACTGATTTTTGTTTGTGTCATATTCCTTTAATTGGAGGACTCCTTGCCAAGAGTAACTTTCAGAGCACTTGCTGGCACTTCTATTTACAGGCTTTTCATTATACACTACATTGTGACATCTTATAGTAGTTTGTAGTCTTTATATTAATAACCTTTCCTCCCGTCTAGGCTCTGAACTGTATGATAGCAGTTCCAGGTATAGTACCATGTATGCAACAGGTCCTCTTTGTGAATGAATGAGGTCCATGACAGGGTAGGGACTGATTGGGGCAGAGGAGAAAGAAAAGAGAAGAAAGTTCATTTTTCAGGAAGAAGTCTTCCTGGTAAACACGTCAAAGAGAAAATTTACTGAAGTCAGGTCTTAAAACTATTCATTCTTCAGGGGCCAGGGAAGGTTATGGCTTTGAGAGTTCAGTCAGACGCCCTCAAGAGGTGTCTCAAGTGACACTGCAGGTGAAGGTATGACCCTTTATCAATAAAGCAGAGTGAAAGCAGGTGTGGTATTCCCAGATCCACTGAGGCATATTTTTATTGCTTCTACTTTCTATCTTGCCCTTTCTCCCTGAAAACACACTGTATCTTGCATCTTTTAATAGAAATATTTCCTCTCTGTGCTTGGAGTGAGAGAAATGATCAGAGCTCCAGAACTTTATGTTAAGTAAGAGTTCTCAGATCTCAGGCCCTTTGTCCCTGCAGCTTCAAGCCCTAAGAGAAATCTTGCATGCATCCCAGTATTTAGAAATCATCTTTTGCCTTTTCTTGGCCTGGAAATTACACTTGGTAGTGTTCAGGGAGGGTGTTTCTGGCAATGTTTAGGAATCATTTTGTAAAGGGGATTGGATACAGCACCTTTCCGTCCCTCAGCATATAAAGCATGTGCTTAGCCCATGGAGTCATTTTGACCCCATTTTGAACCCAGCTACCCACTTTCCCCTCAGATGTGCCCACATGACTCGCCCCACAACTCCTCACACTGACCTTGTCCCTAAGCCTCCTCAGGTTTACCCCGCTCCTCTCTATGGACAAAACCATCCCCCTAAGTTTCACAAGGTCAGAACCTTTGTGTGCTGCTGGTGGTTGGCTGCTTTGTGTTTTCTCACATATTCACACAATCAATGCTTACACGTGGGCACTACTAGATAGGAGAGATACTTCAAGGGTTAAGAAACTTGCCTTCCCATATCACATATGATCCCCTAAGTACCTCCAGGTGTGATCTTGAGTACAGAGCTAGTGTCAAGCCCTGAACTCTGCCTAAACTCAAAACAAACAAACAAAAACAGAAAGTGTGCTTTAGCTAACTAATTTTACAAAGAAAATGAGGCCCAGAGATAGCAAATTATTTACTCAGGGTCACACAGGATACAACCCTCGGAGCTGGGGTAGTCAGGCCTCCAGGGTCAAATAGAGCCCTTCTCTGACTCATTCACTTTATAAAGAATAGCCCAGTCTCCAGATGTAGTGATACTTGAAAATGCTTTCTGGGTTAGCTTTCTGCTTCCCTGTGTACATGTTCAGGCCTCATCATGACACAGGGCCCCAGCTATATAGTCAGATGAGGGGAAGGGGGTCTTCTGATCTAGGGACCATTTCATCCAGATCCCTACTCGATCACGCCTGGTTTGGTTGGCCTCCAGCCCAGGTTGGGCCTGACCTTTCTGTACTCCATCTGTACTCCCTCTCTTCTCCTCTGGGCTTCAGGCCCAAACCCCTTAACAGGATGCTTTTTGGAACAAACACTGGACAGCCTGCTCGCTTTTCGCATGTTGGTTCTTATTTCCTACTCTCAGCAGCAGTTTTCCACCCACATTACCCTAAGACTCTGTGGGGGTCTAGCAGCGATGTAGACACAGGGTATTAGGAGAACCTGTGCTAGGTTATCAAAGGACATAACTTTGGAGGGATTGGGGGTAGGGCAAGAGATTCAGGATTCTCATTGCATAGCAAGTCTCGTTAACTTACTTTAGTTATCTTCCTCTTTACCAGAACCTTTCCCATAATTCCCTCCTCCTTTTCAGAGAGCTGGTCCAATGGCCCAGGCTCTTCATCCAAATGTACAGTGGAATAAGTGGAGTTTTTTTTTGTTGTTGTTGTTTTATATTTTGGTTCATACCTGGAGATGCTCAGGGGTCATTCCTCACTCTTCACTCAGAAATCACTCCTCGTAGAACATGGAGGAAAATATGGGATACCTAGTATTAAGCCTCAGTTTGCCACATGCAACCTGGGTATACCCACTGTAATATCTCTCTAGATCACTAACAGGAAGATTTAAGAATAGATATCTCAAGGCCACCTAAACTAGAACTGGTTCAACAGAATCACTGAGTGTGGCTGGCATCCTGGTTTCTCCTGAACTGTTTCACTTTTCAGACAGAAAGTCTCACACTCAGGGGACCCTCTCAGTCCCAGGGAAAAGAGGAAAGATGTTCTCTGAATACATAAACCTTGGGTTTGGGTTTCGGTTTAGATGACCATTATAAATCTCTCTGGACAATTCTAACTTGCACTCAAGCTTAAAAACCACTGTACTATCTATAGTTAAGAACTGTCTCTTGGGCAGGAAATGTAAGACCCTGTATTTAATCTTTGGCATGAAATGACTCCGGAAGCACCATCTAGTATTGACCTAGAGCAGGGGTCCTCAAACTTTTTAAACAGGGCCCCAGTTCACTGTCCCTCAGACCATTGGAGGGCCAGACTATAGTAAAAACAAAAATTACAAACAAATTCCTATGCACACTGCATACATCTTATTTTGATGTGAAGAAATAAAACAGGAACAAATACAATATGTGGTCCGTGGGCCATAGTTTGAGGACCACTGACCTAGAGACTGTAGTACTAATGAGTATGTTCCTGGTAACCCCTGAGTTTTATCAGTCAGCATTGTTTGGGTTGAGCACTTGTCAAATATGGTTCTTATTACAAATAAAAAAAATAGCCTCCCAAAATCTGCCAGCTTTTATTGGGATTCCCTAAAGTTGGTGATCCTCTTCCTTATTTTTTTTTCATTTAGACCAGGGGTCTCAAACTCATTTTACCTGGGGGCCGCAAGAGGCAAAGTCGGGGTGATCCTTGAGTGCAAAGTCAGTAGTAAGCCCTGAACATTGGGGGGTGTGACCCAAACAACTAAAACAAAACAAAACAAAAAAAGATTCCTCTAGGGCAGGGCCACAAAATGTTGTACGGAGGGCCGCAAATGGCCCGCGGGCCGCAAGTTTGAGACAGCTGATTTAGATGCAGGTTATTTCATAGCCTGTTTCAGACCAGTCTTACTCTCACCTGGGCGCTGGCCAAAAATAAAGAAGGACTCCTGGAGAGACAACTTAACAGTCAGCACACAAGCTTTACATGAGCTAGCGCCTGTGCTTGTACTCCAGTACCATATAGCCCCTGAGAATCACCAGATACAGTCTTGTAAATCATCCCAAAACTCTAGATGTAACCCTTGAGGTCTCCAAACACCATTGGGTTGATATTTGTGAGCTTTGGCACTGCAGGGTCTGGCACCTTGGCATCTTTAGACCCTAGTATTGGCCCAGTAAGTTAATAATCACTGAGAGAGTCCAGGACTCCCTGACCATATCATGATTGCCTTCTTAAAAATATTGCTGCAGTTGGTCTAGGAATTATGTCTCCAAAATGTGAAATGCATATTTGGGTGGCTACACAGCCAAGCATTGTACCCCAGAACTACTGTAAATAGTGCCTGTAGGGAAAATTTTTTTTTTAAGTTCAGAGCTGGGAAGTGTTTTAAGAGTTCATATTTCACACATGTGAGGCCCTGGGTTGGATCACAGGCATGGCCAGGTGTGACTTACAAATGACCGCCACCCACAACCACTACCACTAGGCTCTGGCATCAGTGGCAGGTTGAGGACCTCATCAGGACTGGTGCCTGGCACCTCTCCTAGAGTTCCTGTCTGAAAATGCCCAGGAAGTGAGATATCTGAAAATGAGTCACCCCAATGCAATTACAACCTCCTCTACCCTGCCTGGCCCCACCTCCATAGATGCTGAGCTGGCCTGTTGCTAGTATGTCAATCATAGGTACTTCCTCAGGCTCACTTTTAGGTGAGCAGAGGAGAGATTAGATGGTTCCTTTCCCTAAGGATGAGGCTGTTCCTATTTCACCAGCAAGGAATTCAGTAAACCCTGAACCTCTAGCACTTATGCAAGTTGCTAGGAGAGAGAACTCAGGATGAGAACGTCAGGCAAGATGTAGGCTTTCTCTAAATTCAGGATGAACTTGACGTTTTCAGACAGGTTGCAGCCAGCACAGTTGTAGCAGTAGTTCTAGAATTTCCTGAAGCCTTGTTAGAATGCAACTCCCTGGGGATCCCCCACCCAGGATTTCTTATTCTGAGTCAGAGCTACTGGTGGTGGAAGGAGAGCACAGGCAGGATGTTGTTAGCAGGATGACCTGGCCTGATTTTCTCTACTGTGCTGGGACTCAATTTTCTTCATCTGTTAAATGGGAGTCATGGGGATTAAGACCTGGAGTTTCTGCTAAATTGAAGGAAAATGGGAGGAAAGAGGAGGAGGAGGTGGAGGAGGTAGATTTTGAGCCAGAGCAAAAAAACCCCAGAGACAGAGACACAGAAGCCAGATGCAAGGCTTAAGGCAGCAGCACACAGAAGCAGGACAAGGCAGAAGGCCAGAGGGCGGGGCTACCCCAGCACTGGATAGGAGAGGAGTTGGGGTTCAAAGTCACCTAAAATAGAACTTCCTTTCTCTCCAAGTTCCTCATGGACTATCCCCCACTTCATCTCTTGGGGCTGCACTCCACATGCCTCTGTTCAGACTCATTTGTTAGAACTGCCACCCTCCCCCTTCATGTCTACCCTGGGGACCTAAGGAATCTGAGCAATGTGTCCCATTCTCAGCACTAGAGGAAAAGAAACTAAATAAGAGGGAGAAGCCCTGCTCTCTGGGCTGTCTTGGCTCCACTTTCCCCAGTTCCCCAGTTTTCCTTTCCTGTAAAACACGGCCATTCTGAACCAGCCTCACGGGTTCAAATTCCCATCTCAGAGGCAACTCATAGATTACCTGCCCTCAATCAATCACAAAATTTTCTGTTTCTGTTCTTATCACTGAACTTCTTAACACTGAACTGGGCTTCTTAAGCTCCAGTCTTTTTGATATCTTGATTGCAAGTTCCTTTCTCCCTGGATCCACACTCATCCTGGTCACTTCTTCGGTTCTACACTAACACTTTAAGTGCCTGCTCTGTGGTCAAGGGCTGCTGCCTCTGCCCACTGCAGGCAAAGAAAGTGAGTGAGGCTGTAGAGCAAAGATTTATTGGAGAGCAAGGACCACCCCCCATACGCTCTTCAAGTTCACTATCAGGTTCCTCCAAAGTTTTCACTAACATGAGGGGAGACCATGTAGTCTCTGGAAAATTGCAGCCTCACATCCTCTTCTCTTACTTACACACACGTGCCAAGGAAAGAAGACCTAGGCACACCTGGTAGACAACACACACAATGTCTTCTCTCCATCCTGAAGACTTTGAAAGCTTGTCTGATCCTCGGAGTGTGCCAATCTTTAATTCTTGCCTCGACCCCTGTGTCTGATATTGTCACTTAATGACCATCTCAGTCATGTATTAACCTCTCTGGGGATGAGAGCCCTCTTTTGGGCTGTGGGTGAAGAATGATAAGAATGATAGCACCCCATTTGGTTGTCAGATAAAAATCCCCAGATATGAACAGAGAGGTGCCATTGAAGATAGGAATAGAAAGACAAGCAATGAGACAAGTAATGAGAATAGAGAGAGCATCTGGTGTGGTCTGTTTACTAACCAGGAGGACAGCAAGTCTAAAAACTTGCTGTCTAAAAGCCGGTGCCTTTTCTTGACCTCTGTTATTTCAGGGCACCTTTATTATTTCACATACACTCACTTTTAAAAATATAACTCTTTATCTCCAAATTCCCAGGGCACTGCAGCTCTCACCAGAAAATGAATGTGTGTGTGTGTGTGTGTGTGTGTGTGTGTGTGTGTGTGATGAATGTGGGAGGATTTCCCCTCCTTTCATTTAGAGTTATTAAGGCCAGTGAACAGCTCTGTTATGTAATGCAACCTAAATATATAAAATAAGAGGTTCATTTCCCTGGTTATTTTTAGGTGGGGCCCAGATTCTCTTCAATTGCAGGGCAGCTGAAGGCCTGATCTGAGCTCTCAGGATGCTACATGGCTTAAGGGCTGATTCTGGCCTATATCACTTTCTGGGGGGAGGGGGAGGAGGAGCTGCCACTACAGGTCAAAGCTTTCTTTAACTCAGTAAATGGAGTGGGGGAAGACAGAGTCACATCATAGTTTCTGCTAAGTACTAATAGATGGAGATTCATTATGGCATGAGGTCTGTGCTGATATTAACTGCTGGGGCAATCTAACTTAGAGGTACAAAGCTCTGTCCATATCTGGCTAACAAGCTGGCAGAGTTTTCCCAGGACGTCGTGCATCCACCTGGCAGTGCTTTCCAACTTTTACACCTGCATAATGATCCCATTTTTCAGACCTTGAATATAACTCAAAAGCTCTGCCCTCCAGAGCATAAGTGCTCACAAGGGCAATCTACCCTTCAAGCAGGACCTGAGCTCATAGGTTATCCAAAAGAAGGTGGGTGTCCCAAAGAAGCCAGGAGTTGTAGGGAAGACATAGGTTCAATAGCCAGTGCCAGAAGACCCCAGATGAGTGTTAGGACCTCATCTAGCTCCTTCCACGTACTTTAGTACAGGAAAGAGGGTAGAGGGAAAATGGCACAGTTGGAGAACATGAATAGACCCCATGCAGGTCCCAGCATTCCTGGGAAAAACATGGAAAACTCACAGGAGATTAGAGAGAGAGCAAGCCATGGGAGAACCTTCTCACAATGAGTCTGAATTGTGACTTCTGGACTTCAACCAAAACCACTGTCTCATCAGAAAAGATTAAAGCATCACACACAATTCTTGAGCTAAGATGCTGGTGGCATATTATGTTAACTCTAGATGATAATCACCTCTTCTGGCATATCCTGTTTGTATATTTGTTTATTTTGTGGGGTCCATGCCCATAGTGGCCACGGCTTATCTTGCTTCTGTAGAGATCACTGCTGACAGTGCTTGGATGACTGAGGAGTTGAATTAGAGTTGACTGCAGTAAGATAAATGCCTTACCTGCTGTATTCACACACAGACACAAATCCACACACACTTATGTAAACCTTAACTTCTGTATACATACACAGACACAGATACACACACACATTTTTGTAAGCCATCCTCAGTGGACACTAGGATCATATACAGACAGCTTGAGGTTTATGTCATTCTGGGATCAAACTCAAGACCTCAAGTATGCAAGGCATATACTGTTCCTTGACCTAATCTAAACATTTTACCATTAATTTCAGCAAAACTTCAGTAAATATGGATTGCTGTCGTTATTACGTAATTTTTAGCTCACAGAATGAAGATAAGAGCAAATCTTTTCAGCTCTGAGCTCTGGGAGAGCTTAAGAGAGCTGGTGGGGGGTGAGTAGAGTGGAAGGGAGGAAAAAGGGGAAAGAGGGTAGACAAGGAGTAGAAGGGAAGGAGCCTCATTGTGGCCTTGGAAGTCCTCCCTCCTCCAGAACTGTCTTCTTTCATTCTATTCTCAGTAAACCCAGCTAAGAACCTAGGCATTACTAGTTCCTCTGCCTTTTTCCCTCTGAGGCTCAGAGCACGCCTGTCCAGCACCTCTGCTCAAGGAGAACTTCTCACCTCCCTAGGAACTTATACGTGGTGGCAGAATGGTTTGTGTCAGATCTTTAGGACCAGAGGCTTGAGCACAGATCTCAGTGCCAGATCTCACCTGCTGTATCATCTCTCACATCTTCCTGTGCCTCCAATTTCCCACCTAAAAAGAGCCCAATACTAGTAACCAACATCATTCATAACGTGGTGGGTGATAAAATTCACTGACTTATGTTCCACTAGCAGATGCGTTTGGGAGAGCTCAAAAATGCACCATGCCAGGATCAGCAAATCACACTACCTTTGAGAGGCCCTCCATGACCATACTTTCTTGGCACTCTTTCTTTTCCTCACTGTCCTGTAGTGCATATAAATGCTTTACCTTCTGGGGGGCTGTATGCTTTTATATTTGTATTTGTATATCCTAAGGCATTTTTATCTTTATTGAAATCAATGTGAATTACAAGTATTTAACAGTTGTACATCAGGCACATAGTGACAGTGAATTAGAGTCATTCCCACCACCAGTATTGACTTCCCTTCACCATAGTTCCCAGCATGTATCCTACACTTCTATTCTTAGCATCCTGGACTGTTAGTGTAACAGGTCCATTTAGTGTATAGCTTGTTATAGTTTGGATCTCTTAATTCTATTGTTGTTGACTGGTTTGGGTGTTTAGGTCTGACCATTTTTTTTATTTCTAATCAATGCTCCTGAGGCCACTTAGCCCCTGGGCCCTATCCACTTTTATTTTCTTCTTTAAATTTGTACGAAGACATAGAAATATGAGGCAGAACAAGATGATTCATGTTCTATGGTTCTGAAAAAAAAAAAACAGGAGTCCCTATCTAGAAGCTATAAATATAAATAAAATTAAAAGAATAAAAGAAAAAAGGGGCTGGTGTGGCAAGTTGTTTTTGTTTTGGGGTTTGTTTGTTTGTTGCATATGTGCAGTAAACATTGGAGAAATTAGAAAGGAAATTCCCTTGGCCTAAGAGATATATTTTACCCTTGAAGCATACTGTCATAGACTGACTATAGGCTCCGGGCATGTTAGATATCAAACCCGAAGGCCTTTCTTTATGGTCTCAGGAAAAGTTCTGCTCAATCTCGATTGTTATAGTCAGCCCGGTGTAATTAGAGATTCTCGTTTTTTTGTGTTTTGTTGTTGTTGTTGTTGTTGTTGTTGTTTTGCACAGATCCTCAGACGAAAAGGGTCTGCTGATTTTTTTATTAATTTTTTTAATTATGAGAACAAAGATGCAAAGAAAGAGGACAGGGTAAAGTTACAGTGGAAGCACAATCACCCATAAACAGAATTCTCAGTAGTCCCATCGATGATATCCCAGCCTTGAACTTTCAGCCAAAGAACATTAAGAAAAACAAAACAGAACCCATGTACAATACAATTACTTTGTCCCTCAAATCCCCAGATTGCAGTACATACTATTTCTTAGCAGCACACAATATAATCTAAAGACATAAGACTTACGTAACTCCTTAA
>PVKC010003118.1:15944-40280 GCA_004027635.1 Crocidura indochinensis | reverse complement strand
AGTGTTGTCAGATGTGGCCCAAAACCCAACACATAAACAAACCCAAAATGTCACCTCTAGCTTTATTCTGAAAAGACTGAGGTTCTTTTCTTCCCATGGATGTGCTAGATTCTTTATTTCTGCCCTCTGTTTCCCAAGTCTGAAAAGACAGAGTGTCTGCTGTTTTGTGCTGCATATTTCATACAGAAAAGCAATCCCATCTGCTCCATCTTTTCCCCATCTCACCCGATGTTTATCTTTGAGCAGGTTTAAGGATTACCGAGAGCCTCCCTGGGCCCCGAACCCATATGAGTTTTCCAAACAGTACTGGTCAGTGCTATCTGCAAGGCTGGCATTTGTCATCATCTTCCAGGTAAGTTGCAGGAATAGCTGATTGCATTCCCGGTTGAGCTGGGGTGTGTGGGAAAGAGCTGCATCTCTTATCTGGTCTGCAGGATTTTATGGTTCTGTGGGGTACATCAGGGCTGTAGTGTGGCAGGTGAGAACTGGGAGTTGAGTGGGGAAATCTTCCCTGGAGAGAGGGGATGGAAGCAGGATATACCTTCCCAAGAGCCTCCATTTCTGATGCGCTTTCTCCCTGAGATGGGTTCCTGGACAGATATGGACTTAAGTTGCATGGTGATAAGAAGATGGAGTCTCATACAAACCCCAGAAAAGAAAGGTGTGTGTGTGGGGGGGAAACAAAAGTCTCAGCCCAGGGCAGATGTGGGGTCCCATCTGGGCTTTGTAACTTGTGGGAAGGCCCCAGTTCTGGACCTTTTCCCTTGGGCATCCCATTCCTCCTTTTGTTTGCTTGTGTTTTCCCCTGCACCTTCCAGTGGGAAGGGCCACAGAGCCACCCAGTCAGGCCAATCTGAATGGCAAACCTGAGCTGGCAATTCCTACCACCCACAATAACTACAGTTCTGATTGCATCTGAAATGCTCCATTCTTCTGAAGCCCAGCCCCACTTGCAGGCCTGTTGAGCTTTTCTAAGACTCCTGTAAGCTTTTGTGTGCCCTGCAGGCCATTCTCTAGGGGGCTCTAAGGTATCCTGGTCTCCTGACCTCTGCCCAGGAAGTGGAATAGCTCACCAGCTCATCTTTCACTGGAAGAAGACAGCCATTCTTCCTTGGGAGAGATGAGGTGATACCTTTGATGAACAGCTCAGCCCTAGGGGCGTCTTCTAACTTAACTACAGGTCATATGTCACATTCCACAGCATGGTGAGGTATGAGTGAGTGAAGGAGAGCAGAAAAGATGTATCCACATGCTCTATGGGTCCGCATAGTGACTCCCTCCTGGGCCCCAGTGCACTCAGGGTTTGAGGCGGTGCTGGGAGTGAGTCTGAATGTAGAAGGCAGCAGGGCTCTGACTGCTCGATCCTGGTCTTTCTTGACCCCCACAGGGCAGGGTGGAGAGGAGCAGGGCCACTGGGGTCAGTGATGCTCCCTGTAGACAGACTTTCTATAATCATTTGTGTTCAACAACACAACTGTACGGCCAGGCTGGACCCCAGGGAACCTAGGCAGATCCAGAAGAACAACAAGCAGGAAAACAGGAGATGGGAACAATGGGTGGGATTACTAAAGGCTGGAACTCAATGCACAAGCTAAAGATCAACTCTAAAGGGACAGAATCAACTCAGGAAAACAAGAGCCAGAGAAAGCTCTGGAAAGGCCATGAGCATCATGGCCATTTCCCAATCGTCAAGGCCAAGCATACTCTGAGGCCAAGGGCAAAGAGAGGATCTCAGGGGACTCTGGATTAGAGAATCTCTGCTCCTGACTCAGTTAACCCTCATAAAAGTTCCTGAGGGAAATGCTTTTATTGTCCCCCTTTCTTCATGGAGGTCACAGTGAGACAGAGCTGCCTTTGGCTAAAGTCGGCCACTCTTAGACAGCAGTGCCAGGGGAATTCCAGAGAGTTTCTTTCCGGGCCTGTGTGCTTCAGGAGACTGTTGCTGATTCTGTTGCAATGGGACAGGGGATTTTTCCTATCCTGATGGGGACATGGGCTCCCCCGCAGTTCTGGCCACTTTTCTAAGCCCCAACTCACTTCCCGCAGAACCTTGTGATGTTCCTGAGTGTCCTAGTAGATTGGATGATCCCCGATATCCCTACGGACATCAGTGACCAGATCAAGAAAGAGAAGAGTTTGCTGGTGGACTTCTTCCTGAAGGAGGAACACGAGAAGGTCAAACTGATGGATGAGCCAGCACAGAGGAGCCAGGGTGGGGAACGCAGAAGCCAGAGGAGCCGGGCAGCCAGCGCAGCCCCCTCAGGCCGAAGCCAGCCCGGCAGTGTGGCTTCTGAGGGTTCTCAACACACTAATGTATGAGCCTGCTGGCCCCATAACAGCAGCCAGGCTGGGCACAGTGAGTCCCTGGCCCTGTGTCTGCCCCAGGGGGCTAGAGGAATGTCTGTTCCTCTGCCTAGAGCTGGCCTGCCTGGTATATGGAGGAAAGAAGGAGTGTGAGTGCTGCCAAGAAGGGAAGATGCTGCTTTATCAGAAACAGAAGTTTCTTTTAGGTCCCCTTTTGAGCTGCATTCTTTGGAGGAGGGGGAAGTTAGTCCCCCATTTGGAATCAGAGAACGAACTGGGGCTCACCAGTCCAGAGTTCCCAGGCACCACAAGCCCTCCTCGTTTCCCCTCCATCACTTGCTTCTTTCAGATGGCCGAAGGCTGAGCAAGAAGTGCTGGCCTAGCCTCATTCTAAGACTTCACCGTCACCTCCCTTCCCACCATTGTCCCCAAGATGCCCCTCAAGTCACAGCAAAGCTGTCACAACTTCTGTGGATGCAAATGAATTTCCAGGCAGAGAGTGGTGGCCCTCAGACCCACAAGTTCAAATCCGGACTTGTCCCTAATTCATGGCATGGGGATAATTTGAGCGGAATGTACCTCCCCCATCATTTTATGCAGGTTCCGATTTAAAATAATAAAGTGGATGGAAATGTTCTTTATAAAGATGCTTTTCCTGGTATTTCCTTCTCTTTCTCCCTATAGATTTCTCTCTCTGGTGCACACAAAAGGTATCAGTCATTGCTCTCAGACTCCAGATGCAAAAAGGTTTAGTAGGTGATGCCCCTGAAAGTCATCTCATTGATCTTACAATCCAGGGAGACTAGCTGGTGAGAACATACTATTCTTTTTTGTTTGTTTATTTGTTTGTTTTGTTTTGGGGTCACATCTGTTGACACTCAAGGGTTACTCCTGACTTTGCACTCAGAAATTGTTCCTGGCTTAAGGGACCATATGGGATACCAGGGGATCGAACCACTGTCTGTCCTGGATCAGCTGCATGCTAGACAAATTCCCTACCACTGTGCTATCTCTCTGGCCCCCAGAACATACTATTCTTAGACTGCTTTGGAGGAAGAAAGAGGGAGAGATGGAAAGGACTGGGGAAAAAAAAAAAAAACTCAATGCAATGGAATGCATGTCAAAGTCCCAAGTTTTATGCTTTGCATTGAATGTCTTCCATAGACCTCCCCATCATGCTGGACATGGCCCCAGTAGACCCCATGCAAGGTTTAGTCATTACTGAGGCCCGGAATTAAACTGTCAGATCTGGTTGGCCCACTATCACTAGGAGTGGACCTGGGCCCCCTGAGTACTGCTTGAGAAATACTCAGAGTAAACCTAGAACCAAAGACCAAATCTCATTTTTTTTCACATATCTCTCTACCCTCATGAGCTGCCCAGAAACCAATTGCCCAGTTCTCTTGTTCTGTGTTCAGCCCAGATTCTTACAGGTTAGTGACTGAATTAAAACCACAAATGAGTTCATGCTTTGGGATATGAAAGGGGTCATTTAGGAATTTGGGACCCACTATGAACTGAACAGGACATGGGTCCTCCCATTATGTTCTAGTTCCCCTTCCCACCTAGGCATTCCAGGATTGTTCCTGAAAAGAACCCTTTTTAAAATTTTGTTTAAAGAGAGGGCCAGAATGATAGCATAGCAATAGGGCATTTGTCTTGCACGCGGCCCACCAGGATGGACCTGGTTAGATTCCTGGTCCCCTGAGCCTGCACAGAGTGATTTCTGAGTGACTATCCAGGAATAACCCCTGAACACTGCTGCCAGGTGTGGCCCCAAAAATACTTATTTAAAGAACCATGGTTTACAAAATTATTGATAGTTGAGTTTTAGGCATGTAATATTTGAACACCAAACCAACCACCAGTCTCAACTTTAATCACCAGTGTTTGCATACTCCTTCATCTCCCATACCCTGGCCTTCTGCCTGCCACTTGACAGGAATGTTAAAATTTTTGCCAGCTGCGTCTTATATCACCTATTATCAGTGTTACTGAACTGTGTGTTGATGGTGTGCTGTGAATTTGTAGCTATACCACTCTACATCATCAACATAACAGAGGTCCCATTCACCATTACTTTCTTTTCTCATCTTTTTCCCTGCCTTGATTTACTTCCTTTTCTGCTCTTCTCCCTAAACTCTGGTGTCAAGGGTGATCTTTACTACATTACATTTCCTCATCCAGTTATTCTGTATACTATAAATAAATGAGATCATCCTGCACTTGTTTTTCTTCTGGTTTACTCCACTCAACATGATAGCTTCCAGTTCCAACTAGGTTGCGTTAATTTGCATGATTTCATTGAGGAATCTTTGTTTTATGGGGATCTCAGAGCATGGAATTGGCTTTGTAAGATCATGTAGCACTTGTAGTCTCTGCCACTCTGGTGCAAGTGATGTGACAATAATTTCAGAACACACCACACCTTAATGTTTACACTTATGAGTAGCCCAATCATAGTGCTTTCAAAATATTGTCTTCTCTTATAGCAGACTTCAGCAAATTGGAGAGAAACTATAGGGGTCACCGGGACAAAAACTGTCCATCAAGGGCCATTAATGATTCAAAAATTGCAGGTCCATTAAAAGGAGAACAACTACTAGGGCATGAGGGGGCTGATATTTCCAGGAAATTGTGATGCTCCCCAGGCCAGGTGTGGACATTAATGTTTTTGTTTCTTTGATTTTGGGCCACATCTAGTTATGTTCAGGGGTTACACCTGACTATGCACTCAGAAATTACTCCTGGCTCAGGGAACTGTAGAGGATGGAAATAGAACCTTGGTATTGCTCTGGCCCAGGCATTAAACATTTTTATATGATCATAGAGGTGAAATTTGATGCCACACTAGGTTCATTCTTAAACAAATGAAGAAAAAAAACATGCCCAAGATTCCAAACTCTGTCATTGGCAGGGCCAGTGGACCAGTCACTCAGTTTTTTTTTTCCCTGTGGGGTTCCCTGAAGTGCACTCCATCTTATTTACAAATCTAAACAAGGTCTATTGATTGAAGTTAGGAGCAAGTGAATAGAGACTATACTTTCTATCCTTGAGCTTTGGGACAAGGAAAGTTGTCCTTGTGGAATGATGATCTTTGGCCTGATAGTGAGATCCCAATATCCAAATATGCTTATTCAAAAGTGTAGACCCAACTCCTGCTCTGTCAGAGTCTGTGTTAGGTCTGTGGGTTCCTGCACTTGGCACAGAGAAGATTGCTTTCCTCTTAAAACTTCTCAGCAAGACACCAGAGAGAGAAAAAAACAAACAAACAAACAAAACCAACAAGAATGCATGGAAGAAAATCAATGATAAAAAAAAATCAATGCATGGCCGGAGAGATAGCGTAAAGGTAGGGCATTTGCCTTGCATGCAGAAGGATAGTGGTTCGAATCCTGACATTCCATATGGTTTCCTGAGCCTTCCAGGAGCAATTTCTGAGTGTAGAGCCAGGAGTAACCCCTGAGCACTGCCGGGTGTGACCCAAAAGCCAAAAAGAAAAAAGAAAAAAGAAGAAGGAAGGAATGCTTTATGTGACCTCCCACTTCTGCTAAGGGACTATTAAGGATAGGGTACATGAGAACAGTAACCAAGGTGGCTTTAGTTTTTGCTCTAGTGCCCAAACTAGAGCATCTGACCACTTAAGGTTTCACCCTTGAAAGTAACCAACTTTTTTCTTCTCCATCATATGCAAGTTAGAAAATGATGTGATTTCCCCTTCTTCCTACCTCCAGATCCAAATCACCTCTGATCCCTTCAGTAGAGATTCCTTTATACAGAGTTTGAAGTAAATTCTGAGCAAACCCAAGTGTGACCCCCACAAAATATTTTAAAAATTAATAAAGCGAAATCTTTGAACTGTTGAAGGAAATGTCTTTTTCTTTCTTTTCTTTCTAATTTTTAAAATTACTCGTAAGTAATGTTATTACTTAAAAATACAGTGAGTAAATATTCAGAACACAAAGTAAACATATTCAAGTTTAGGATTCTATACCACTCCTCCAGAAATAAATATTGCTAATTTCTTTTCTTTATTTTACCTTTGCTTCTGTTACACAAATGCATCAACTTATGCTGATTTTTATGGCATTTATTTGTTTTTATGGTAAAGACATAGCCCTGAAGATTTAGAGCATGTGACAGGAGGGGAAAAGAGAAGATATAAATGGAAATATTTATAATTGCATAAGTTCTCACCTCCAAGAGGTCATTTGTGGATTTTCTTACTCTCCCAGTCAAGACCAGTTGGAACTGCTGCATATACTAAGTTTCTATGTTTTGAAAAGGAGATTCTTCACCCTTGGGGTCAAAAGTACTTTGAGTTCATTTGATTTTTTCTTACCAAGAACAGAAAAAAATAAAATGAAGTTGGTAGGGTGGTGCAAAGAAATATCTGCATGGTTATTTTTTTCTCAATGTCCTCTTTGTTAAAAAGAAGAACCTGAACTGAAATGCAAAAATTCCCTTCACAGCCCTACCTGATTCCCACTGTCTGGCTAACGCCCCTGGTGGAAATAGTTATGCTCTGAGGCCAGGATTTTAGGTGCAGAAAATCATCATTATTTTCTTTCTAATCAAAGAACTATTATTTTGTTTTTTCTGTGAGAGGAATGAAAGGCTCTTTAGTTTACTAATCTCATCACACCATGGCCTAGCTTTATAAATAGATCAGTCCCTGTTTTAAAAGAAATAGAAGTAAACATGCCAGTTGCTCTTCAAAGACAGCATACATTGTAGGAAATTCTATCAGACTCTGGAAAGTATTTCAAGGAGCAAAAGGAGAATGAGGAAATATGAAATATTCAATTTTGTCCGGTGGTGTCTAAAATACAGAGTCAAAGGACTTTATCTAAAAAATGAATTAGAAAAAATTATATTTTATTTAGTCACTGTGGAATTATAAATTTAATTATGATTGCACTTCAGGCATACAATGTTTCAATGCCAATCCCTTCACCAGCGTTCACTTCCCTCCACCAATATTCACCCTCATTTGCCACCCCACTTAACAGTCTGCTTCTACAAGAGGATCCTTTTATTAATAAGTTTTTGCACTGTGGTGTTTTGGTACTGTAGCTGATAGGGTTTCATACATAACACTCACTCTACCACCCTTCAGCACCGCTTCCTCTTCTCAGTTCAACACTTCTCTTCATGTCATAAGCTATCTTATCCCTTAGCCACCTCAAGTAGCATATATATATATATATATATACAATGAAATATTGGAATTTGCTATTATATTATTATGAAATAATGAATATCCAAAGGTGATGAAAACAAATAACATGAAAAATTATATTCACTAGGAAAACTACTTTTTTATGTGTTCATAATTTGGCCTTTTTTAAGTCAAGTGCTAGAGGGAAAACATTTTTTCTTTTTTTGCAAAAATATCTCCAAGGGGCATTTTTGCTTAACAGGCTAAGCCATGCATTATAGACAAGAAGCCAGGCTTGCATCACAAGCACTAAGTAGACTCCAAGCACCATTAGGAGTGATCCAAACACCAAACCAGGTGTTGACTTCCAGCACTCCTAGTTGTAACTCAAGCACCCCTCATAGTTCACTGTAAAAAAAAAAAAGCCACCAAGTTTCATCCAGAGCTTGAATACTCTTTCCCAGCTACTGAAAGCCACCAAAGAGACCTTCTGGAATTGTTGGTAGGGAAAGAAAGTTTCCTGCTTCCAGAGTAGGGCTACTCACCACAGAAGGATAAAACCCATCTTCATGTCAGAGCTTTGTAAGGCAAGCACTTCTCAGCAAGGGCTTTAGGATCCCTTGTGGCTCCCAAGATATTCGAAAGGGACCACTGAAAAAATATCACATAAATCGTAGCCTCAGCATAAGACTAGGGGACCAATCAGTAGAATAGGGGGAAAACATAGAAAGGAATCAAGGTTAGAAGAAGGACCTGGTCAGAGAAAACTGGACAAATACTGATCTAAAGGTCTGTCTCCACAGACACAGAGTTAGAATAGATTGAGATCTCCCTCCCTTACTCAGCTTACTCAACTCCACCTTATCCTGTCTCAGCTCCCTCACCCCTCAGCCAGTGTACCTCCAAATATACTTTTTCAGGGCTGGAGCTCAGAGTTGGCTTTCCACTCAGTAACCTGAGACACAGAGAAGATGCTGTCATATTGGGACACTGGTATAATTGATTGACTGTCCTTTGGTCACCATCCTTTCTCTCAAAATACTGTATCTCTGGCACTTAATCTCTGTCTTATCAGAAGGAGCCTATCCCATGGTCCCACTCTTGTGTTGATGCTCAGAGGAACCTGTAATTTAAAAGCATGACACTTTGGAGGTGCTGAGAGACAGTACAAGGGAGAAGTGTGAATGCCTTGCATGTCTGACTCTCATTCAATTCCCAGGGCCCTATTATTCCCTGGGCATAGCAAAGTGATATCTCGAAAGTTCCTGGGCACTATGAGATGTGACCTTGGTGGTCCCTAAGCACTGCCAGGGTAGTCTAGGTACCTCCAGAAATGTGAGGCCTGTGGCCATTCTTGGGCTCTAACATCCAACCAGCCAGTTTTCACTAGAACATACCTTCATAAGGAGTCTTTTTCATTTATTGTGCCTGAAATTGTAGGGTGTACCTTGTGAACATTCAATTCTTGTTCTGTTCTAAAAACCACTCGTTCACTGAAGAAATTGGATGAGTATGCACCCATTGCCAGGGTGCCTCTAAAAATACTCTGGTGTCCTTAATGGATTTCCTTCTGATTTCTCTGGTTGCACATCATCTTCCTTGTCATTATTCCATTTTGTCTTCCTCTCTGTCCTTAGGAATCTACCCTTCCTTTATATGTCATGCTGTTCCTGTCCCTTCCCCCAAAACATGTCTATTTGTCCTCTCTTATCCATAGACTTCAAGCAGCTGCTAAACACATCACATAACATCTTCATGGAAAAAGTAGGTGATATAAGGACTTCTCATAACTACCAGAAACGTATCTGCACTTCCTGTGTATATGTGTAATCTTAACTTTCTCTGCCGAAAGTGTTTTCTAAGATGCAACCACTGCTAGTAAGTGAAGAGGACACATCCAGGTTGGTGACTAGCCTTCTCTTCTTCGTAACCGGGCTACTTATCTATTATTCACACCACAGGCACTGGCCGTCATCATCTCAAATATGCTAACCCAATTTCCACTGAAGTAGTGATGGTTCAAAAAGCTGTTCTTGCCTTCACTTACTGCACGACCATAGCAGGGGTCAGTAACAAGAAGAAGCCTCCACTGCCACTCCCTACTCCTAAACTCAGGCCCAACACAGCCATACATCTGGAAAACAAAGCTGATGTTTCCTCAGTGCTGTTTGTTCCTCTGATTTGACATCTTACCTTTAATCTCTATTCTATAGTCAAATGGTAGTTTCTCAGTAATATCCCTTCAAAGCCAGATTAGTAGACATACTTCCCAGGACTCACCCCAAATCTGGGGCTCCCACTTAATTTTCTGACCTTTCCCATGTCTTAGGTAGCATTGTAGGCAGAAAGGGAGTGACATAAGGTACCAGACAGAAATTCTAGACAGACCTACATGGAAGTTTCAGACCCTCCATATGGTTTATAGTTCCTTCCTTACTTTACTTCCAGTAGTTCACATAGAGCAAGGAGTTGGGGACTAGATTGTGAAGGCAAGCTGTTCTCCTCAATTAGGGGAACAAACCTTTGGCCAAGAGAGAGAGAGAGAGAGAAAGACAGACAGACAGACAGACAGATAGACAGACACAGAGAGAAACAGAGAGGGAGGGAGAAAAAGGGAGAGAGAGGAAGGGAAAGGGAGTGTGTGTGTGTGAGAGAGAGAGAGAGAGTGAGAGAGAGAGATGCTTCAGACACGGATCTCACATCATAACCTGATCCTGGTTTTCTCCCTGCATGATGGGCTTGGCCTGCATCTATTTCTCAAAGAATTACATGCCAGTTTCGATCAGGAACTACAGCTGGGACTGAGAGAAGTGGCTAGTGGAGAACAAATAAGGCCTCTTCCACTATTTCCCTGGGCCTCAACCTGGAATTCTTAGATTTGTCTCACAGGATTGGCCTTATCAACTTCAAACATGGTTTCCTGAATTGGCAGCCCCTCCACCCTCATTTCACTATAAGTTTCTCTGTCACTTGCGATTCTTCATTCCTGGCTTCAATTTATTGCCACTCTCCTTCAAAAAGTAAGTTTTTCTCTAGGGCTCCATGTTGGAATCACACATGTGTTCTAATATCTACTTCTGTAGTAGGTGAGCATCATAGATTCTTGGAGCTACTTTCTCCTTCTGGAGTACTGAAATATTATCTAACCTGCCTCCTTCTCAATCCTTGTCAGGCCACAAAGTCCAAGACCTTGAAGTGGTATTATAAGGAACTCATACAGCTCAAAAGGAACAAACACGGGTCCAGAGTGATAGTACAGTCTTTAGAGCACTTATCTTGCACTCAGATACCATGGGAAATACCCTCAGCACCATATATGATACCCCAAAACCTATTAGGAGTGATCCCTGAGTGTAGATCCATGAGTAATCCCTTATAGCTCCCAATGATGACCTGAAACCAAGCAAGTATTATCACTTATGACCAAAAAAAGTATATGCCCAGTGTAAGGACCATTGATGTGACCAAAAGTCAATCTAACCACTCTTCAGGAGAACAGAATGCTTAAGGTGCCTATCATAAAGGCAAACTAAAGAGGGTAAATGGGGACTTTGGTGGAGGGAAGTAGACTGGTAAAGAAGGGAAGTAGTCTCTGGTAAAGAGACTGGTGTTAGAATATTTTTTATTTTTTGGTGTTTGGGTCATACCCGGCAGTGCTCAGGGGTTACTCCTGGTTCTATGCTCAGAAATTGCTCCTGACAGGCTCAGGGGATCATATGGGATGCCGGGATTTGAACCACAGACCTTTTGCATGCAAGGCAAATGCCTTACCTCCATGCTATCTCTTCAGCCCCTGGTGTTGGAATATTGTACACCTGAATTTCAGTCATGAATAATTTGATAACTTAGGTGATTTAATAAGAAGAATTTAAAAGGAAAAATAATAACATTGTAAAATAAAAATAAACCCAAAATTGGGGTGTTGTGCCAAGAGGGCATCACTGATGCCTGGAGATTAACTTTTATGTCTATGAACCATGTCTACAGAGAGCATAGAACTTCCTGGATGATATTTTTGACATTAGCTTTTCCATCATTCAGCAAACTTTACTTCAGGCTGTGTTTCTTTTTTTTATTTATTTTTATTTATTTATTTATTTTTGGTTTTTGGGTCACACCCGGCAGCGCTCGGGGTTACTCCTGGCTCCATGCTCAGAAATTGCTCCTGGCAGGCACGGGGGACCATATGGGGCACCGGGATTCGAACTGATGACCTTTTGCATGAAAGGCAAAAGCCTTAACTCCATGCTATCTCCCGGGCCTCTCAGGCTGTGTTTCTACATGAGTACATTACTAAGGAAGACCTCACGTACCAGGTCACCATGCACATGTGATGATGTGCTAAAGAAATATTCTGTCCACCCCACCCATTCCCACTTCTGTGGACGTGACTTAGACTTTTCAGACCAATGTCTTCCTTTGACGTAAAGTAAATATGTAGTAGTTTTTTTTTAATTGTACCAACTCCATTAAAAACATATCAAGTAATGCCTGTGTAGAAGTTTCAGCTGCTAGACCATGATATTCAGAAAATGCATTAATCTAAACTAATTTTTCATGGTTTTTGTGGTTTCCTTGAGTGGTTCCTTATACATATTAACCAAAGAAAAAAGTGATTTTATTGCGGGAGTTGATTTTTTTTTTCAGATTGAAATGCTTCATCATCAAGACTGAAATCCTCTCAGAAGAAAATTGACTTACACTGGTCTTTGGATAAATTCTTCATGACTTCAGAGCACTTACAGAATCTAAGATGGCGATTTTGGCATACCACCACCCACCAGTCATGCCACACTGAGGTCATTATAACCCAGGAATACTCAGTCAGAAAAGTCTAAACAGGGCCAAAGCGATAGCACAGTGATAGGGTGTTTGCCTTGCACATGGCTGACCCACGACGGACCTTGGTTCAATCCCTGGCTTCCCATATGGTCCCCTAAACCAGAAGCGATTTCTGAGTGCATAAACAGGAGTAATCCCTGAGCATCACTGGGTGTGGCCCAAAAATGAAAAAAAAATGGTCTAAACAATCTTGAGACGAAGAATATTCATTTATCGTTGAACCTTGTAATTTCGAACCTACTCCCTGTAAGGTTTGAAGGAAAGATTCAAATTTTCAAATTATACTGAAAAGCAGCAACTCAGTTGATTAGCTAAAATGAACAGACCTTTCTCAGCCTTGTTAGTGGGATACGGTTTGGAAAATAAAGGTGATATAAAAGAATGTCTCCCTGTTCTGGTGGTTCCTTTCAGTACTGAGTCAGAGGAAAATGGCATTTCTTCCTAGGCCTGAGCATTAAACCTTTCAGTCAGGTTAACTGAATACCTCCATGAGTATCCCCTAGGCTCTTGAACACTACTAGTGAAGGTGCTCTCCAAAAAAGAAAGAAAAGAAAGAAAGAAAGAAAGAAAGAAAGAAAGAAAGAAAGAAAGAAAGAAAGAAAGAAAGAAAGAAAGAAAGAATGAAAGAAAGAAAGAAAAAGAAAGAAAGAGAAAAGACAAAGACAAGTCTTGGAAAATGATTTTGAAAAATGTAAAATAGTTTTTAAACATCCATTTGCAAAAACCATTTGAGGCTTCCTCTATATTATACCAGATAGTTAAATTAAAGGAAGAGAGATTATGTAAAAGAGAAAGAGATCAAATTCTGGGGCTGGAGTGATAGTACATTTGCCTTGCAATTGACTGTCTTGCAAGCAGTCAGCTCGAGTTCATATAGTTTCCCACCTGGAATAATTCCTAAATGCACAGTCAGGAGTAAACCTGACTAGAGCATCACTAGATATGGTAAAAAATATATATAAATTAATTAATTAAAATAAAGATCAGAATCTATATATATAATTTCAGGTAATAGACAACAAAGGACTATCAGTCTACCAAATTATATAAATAACAGAGGCTCTTTTCTTTCACTGAGAATCTACCCAATGGAGCCTTTTGAATAGGGTCCCTGTTGTCTGAAGAAGACCATGCTGCAACTGACCTTGGATTCCAGTTTCCGAGGCTTCTTCTCAGTCAGAGTTTTCCTGGGGTCCTGCCCCAGACCTTCTTCCTACCTGTACTATTCCTACTGATCTAAACTGGTGATGTCTCCCTCCCTTCATGGGAAAGTTCTCATGTTCACGGTTCCCACAACTTGAGAAGCTTCATTCCAGTCCTGTGTATGTTCTTTCTGGTACCCCCTAAGTCTAGAGAGGGGACTCCTGGTTCTCTATGCTCAGTTTTAGAGCTCAATGACTCCCTACATAAGCATAACACCAATAACCACCTACATTCTTCCAGATAAACTACAATAGAGAGTACATCTGTAGCATGGAAAGGGTCCTCTGAGGGAGAGAGTAGAGATAAATTCATACGTTACAACATTCTCTGGTATCTGTTTTGATCCAAGCATGTGAGTGTCATTATTTGTAATCTTTAAACAATCTTTAACAAGAAACTCATTTTATGATGAAAACCTTGATCATCTAAGGCTCTCTAACTTACTCGAGGATGCCTAGTGGATATGTTCATGAGACAGAAGTTAAAATAAGAACTATCTCCATCTCATGCTTTATTCCAGTCTTCTAGTCATTTTTCCCCAGCATGTCCCCCATTAGTCAATTTTACAAATTCTCTGCTTTGATCAAACAAACCAATGATCATCTATATTTTTTATCTTCCTTTCATGGATTTTGTTCTACCTACAATGTTCATTTCTACTTTGCAGCCAAGAGACCCATGGTCTTAACCTTGACCTCTAGTCCCCATCAAGGTGTTGATGGGAGGACACTTTATAGAGACATTTGTACTCGGTTTTGTGATTTCCGTATGACCATAACTTCTCTTCAGACACATAGACATTCTGTTGATTATCTTGAGAATCAAAATGGTAGATCCTGGAACCTAGTTGTAGTACTTATAAAAAGAAGGCAAGAGGAGAGGGAGAGACATAAGAAGAATGTGGGAATGGGATGTCCACTGGAGTCTGGAAGGTGGGTCAGGAATGATCTCTCATTGAAAGTTCCCATGATTTTTTCTCTCCGTGCTCCACTCCATACAGATGTCTTAGGGAATTATTGTCTTAAAGAATTATTCACACTGCTATGTTTTATAGAATAAACTGTAGAGATTACAGATAGATTCTCCCCTACCTAGATTCCCCAAATATATTCCCACAACATTGTAGCATCTCCCATGTGGGGGGACCTTAGTCCTATTGGTAATCCTGGAAGTAAATAGGAAAGTGGTGCTGTTACAAGCCCTGCAGTTGGTAGGTGTCCCAGCTGGATCAAATATAAAACACTGCATTCTCTCTGCATGAAAGTACTAATTCCATGATGCCTAATCCCAGAAGTCTCATTAATTTCCACTTGCCTGCCATCTCACCCCACTCAGTAGCTTAGAATCACTGGCATTTGCTGGGAACCTCAGAATGGAGGTTACCCACTCTTGCCTTAGGCTTTTTAGTCATCGCTGGTGGCCAACATAAACAAAACCTGAGGAATTTGCCTGAGTTCATTCCAAAGGAAATAAGCTTTTCCTGGGGGAGCTGCCTACCTTTGCCTAAAAGCTAGACCACAGATAGGCCAATGATTGGGTATGTCAATATTGGCATCCCTATGGAAATGTTATCAGAAAATCATGCAGCTTCCAGATGTTTCCACAAAACTGGAGAGAAGGCAATAGTTGTGGATCTCCTGTTGCTCACATCCTTCCTTATTTCTCTTCCTTGATCCCCCCCCCCCTTTCCCAATCTTCTTTCAGAAGGAAGAAGTAATTATCATTCCTAATCTGATCCTGAGCAAATGTATTAATCACAGCTGGCTCTTCTTCACATCCTTAGATAAAGCCCTGGAGAGTCGCTGTCTTTCTTATGTTTCTGGTGAATATATACTCTGAGCCAACTGGGGTCCTTTTCAAGGGCAACTGAGTGGCTAAGACACATCTGCACTTAAGGCAACTCATGTTTTCTCATCACTATATAATGGATTTAAATACCAAGAAGCCCATTTTAATGAACACCTGCTATCTTCTCAGTGCAATAAATCTTTTTCAGGAGAGAGAAAGGACAATGTTAATACTATTTACCCTGCCTATACTAAATTCATTTCCATCCCGTCTTTCCCCCCTGCTGAGGAAGAACCCCAAGATGTTTAAATATGCCAAGCTCAGTCCGGTTGGTGTTGACATGACGCAGAGGCACACTGATAATTCCCTCAGCGTGTGAATTCCTCAGCAGGTCATTTTATTTACACTCCCCCCTCAACCCCCAAGTCTCCAGGCCAGGAACCATATCAAACTCATCCCAGACTGGTATGCCAGAGACCCAATGGGCAAATAAGACCAGGGCCTGGAAGAAATTAGTCCAAGATGAAAGAAAACTATGTTCCAGGGAAGAGGGAATGACGATGGAAACAGATAATACACACCAGCCTTCTGACCCCACAAAGCCCCTGTCAGCAGCACATTAGGTTAAGAATGGTTCAGAGAACATTTGAAAGGGGGCAAAGGACTAACTGTGGAGAACTCAAATTCAGAATTTGGTTGCCTACACACGGTGTTTGGGAAGTGATATTCCACAGCCACAAAAACGTAGGCCCTCAGCGTATGGGCCAACTTGGTCTAGAATAGGGCAGATGGATTCTGGGAACATGCAGGAGGAGGACCAACATTTTAGGAAAGCTCTAGCCTCACAACTTCCTGAAACATCATTATTTTTGCTTTTAGAAGAGTTCTGTTCTTGAGATTCCACTATCTGTGGCTCAATCCCTTATCTTATTGGTGTTTCTGCTCAAATTTTACTACTTCAGAGTGGCCTTCTCTGTCCATCTTCTGAGGGTGCATTCTGAGTGGGTATGGGTCACTTTAGGAAGGATACACCAAGGAGAAAATATGCATCCCCGAATAAAGGTTTTTTGTATTTTATTTTTGCTTATGGGTCACATCTGATGGTGTTCAGGACTTCCTGCTGGCTCTGTGCTCAGGGATCACTCCTGGTGGGCCCAGGGGAACATATGGAGTGCTGGGGATCAAACCCAAGTCTGCCGTGTACAAGGCAAGCACCCTACCCTCTGTATTATTGCTCCAGACCCAGATTTGCTATAATTTTTATTGAGATTTATGGGGTCCTAGAGACTTATATAGATGATTTTAGAGCTGGGTACTTCCCTCTGCATATGAGGAAATATAATTGGAGCCAAGGCAAAACTCCAACTGAATCGAACTTCTCTCCCCAGGGCCACTTTAGAGTTCTCAGATCTGAATTCCAGCCATCCTTTTATTTTAGGTAAAAGGAGGAGTAGTGAGAAATGAGGAAGTTGATTGGGGGGGGAGTTGGTTTTAGGGCCACACCTGATGACGCTCAAACATTACTCCTAGCTATGTGCTCAGAAATTGCTCCTGGCTTGGGGGACTATATGGGATGCCGGGGGATAGAACTGCAGTCATTCCTAGGTCAACCACATGCAAGGCAAATGCTCTACCTCTTTACCATCATTCTGGGCCTTTTTTTTATAAAAAATAATTAAAAAAAAACAGATAAATTAGTCTCTTAGCTGTACAGTTAGAAGGTTTCTGGAAGCCTTACCCTATCATTTCTATTTGCTATATAAATTAGCCTCTTAGCTACTTTCTGGAAGTGTTATCCTATCATTTCTGTTTGCTTCTTATTGGCCAGGAGTTGGTGACATGATATGCTAAAAAGAAGTCTGTGAAATGTAGTTTCCCTGTGTGGCACATTGTTCCATTTCCCAACAAGGTCAAGACTCTTATTCAGTGAGGAAAAGGGGATTCTGTATTGATAATTTGTACTCATATTTACCATCTTCCATGTATTCCAGCTGAACCTGTGAATGAGGAAGGAAATGGTTTAGCCTGAAGTTTAATAGGCTCCAAACAGAAGAATTAAGACAAAGTGAAACTATTTTTATATAGTCTCAGAATTATCCAGGAACCCCAGACTTTAGGGATGAAGAAATGTAAGATGATGCTTCTGGGGTCTCAGGTATCATTGGGTGCCTATGTTGCAAAATTATTGTGTAACAAGTACAAAATTCAGCTCTTACACCTGATTTAATTTCATCCTAACAGAGCTATGAGTTGATTGTTATGGTTTCCATTTTATAGGTGTAAAACTCAAGGTGGATAACTATCTTATCAAAGGTGATCTGAATGGAAGTCTGACTTTCTGTCTGTAGTAGCTGGTAAAGTTCCAGCTCATATTTATTACATGACAGCTCATAGACAAGTGTTTAATAGGTGGGCTTTACAGCTTCATAGATCCTTCAGCTCCTACTCTGACCTTTTACCACCTCCGGTACCCCATTCTTTTTTACAGCAACTCTTTTCCTTTTCCAGATAATATACAACAGCACCCCTGGTCTGTTTAGCAGCAGGAGGCCTAGGTACCAAGAGTCAAGATCGAAGTTTATCTCCGTTATGTTTTATTTTTTTGTCTTTGATCTCCTTTTTATTTTTTATTTTATTTATATTATATATTAATTTTGACCAAAGTGGCTTACATATCTTTCACAATATTGTTTTAGGTCGATATTAATATTGAATCAGAGGAATTCCCATCCCCAAAGTTGTCCTTCCTCCACCCCCATTCCCATCCTGCATCCCATATCCCTCACCCTCATCCCCCGGACTGCCAGTACAAGTGGTCCCCTCTGTGTCTAGCTTACTACTTGGTGATCATGCAACTATTTGGGCCTGGTAGCCTCCACCATTTCCCTCTTTATTTGAGAGGAGGGACTAGATAGTTCAGGTTATGTGACTTTGTTTGAAGAAAAGAAAAGCAATAAAAATGGGGTAAAAATTGAACAAGCTGAAAATGGGCGGAGTCCATCTAGAAGCTCTCAACCTCAGCTGAGAGAGGAAAGGGAAAAAAGAAGTGAGACATCACAACAATACTAAAGTAAAATCAAATAAAATATCCAGTGAGCCCGACAGCAATAAAGACAAGCACCATGTATCCATTATGTTTTTTTTTTTTAGCTCAATTAGGTGACCTAGTTCTCTAAGGAATTTAAAGAATTAATGAAAAAGGACAGGAAACCTCACCTTCCTTCTAGACAAAGTTTGGCTGGATGGGTGATCAGTATGTATTTCTAAAGGTCTGATGAAATAAGTTGCAAATTTATAGCACTATTTCATCTTTTGGTGTTTCTTAGACCCAGCAAGTGATAATGGTGTACCAAAGTGGGATGTTCCCATTAACTTCTCTAAGCTACCAAGAGAGTGACTCTACTTCCTCTTTACAGTTACAAGATCTTCATCAACAACCCTCTTACGTTAGTCCATGAAAACCTACTTCTTTTGCTGTTATTGTTTGAGAGGAAGGGTATATCTTGTGGTGCTCAGGGATCACTTCTGGTGGTACTCAGGAAAACGACATAGTTCTAAGAAATTAAGATCTCTACATACATAGCAAGTTTCTTAACTTCCGTTCGATGTCTCAGCCCCTGAAAGACTACATCTTTAGGAGAAAAGGGATGAAAAAAAACTTGATTTCATTTCTGCAAGCTAATTTCCATGAATCTTTGGTGCCTTAGTCTAGATCAAAATCAATTTTTCCTGGTTCTCTTCCTCTGCTCTGTAAATCCATGCATCTTGGATGCTGCCTGCAACCTGGTTGAAACCATTGCAATACTCATTGGAATATTAGTCTTCTCCTTGACTGATCCTGTCAGTTGGATCTTACTGCTCTGAGTGGATATAGACACAGATTTTACAACACTAACACAAGAGATAAAAAATTACAAAATCTGGACTTCATTAAGCATTAGATATTATAGAAGACTTTTATTCAATGCAAGTAGAAGAATACTTTGACATGCTTTGACATTTCTCCCATGTGATTAGCATATAAACTAGATTTCTGGAGTCTTATTTCAATAGCCTTAAGCCCAGCATAGTGTCTGAGTACTCATAAATTCAAATCATCTCCTGTAGAAGATAAGATTGTTCTAGATAAATGTTCCAAGACCCAGCAGCATTCACAATCAGTGGCTCCAGGATGCTGCAATCTTGTGATATTTGTTTATACTATAACAGGACATTTGTTTGTATGATACATAGAAAAACCACTAATTGATAAGTATGATCATGGAAGCTGCTCCTTCATGCTTCCTGAACCCAAGGTAATAGACAGTTATCATGCACATTACTGATAAGAAGAAGAGACTAGCTTCTTTGTAATATGTGGCTAATTTACCTTTTATGCCACACATTCAGTATTTTCCTCTATAGCACCTTAGCACGGGGTCTTATTTGAGTAGTCTCAACACCTAACAAAAGGATCTTGCTGCCTATTATTTTAAATTCTCAGAGAGAATATTTGAGTCCAATGTGCTCTCTACCTTTTCACCAGTCTTCAGTTGGTTCTGACATGAACTAATTCTCTCACCCTCCCTGTGTTGGGGCAAAGAAATGTCTCTAAACTTTTCTTTTCCCCCAGTGCATTTGTGTGTATGTGTGCATGGTCATGCACATGTATATGAAATGCACAATACACTTGAGCACATTGTATATTCTTCTTCCAAATTTTCTTTCAGTTCAGATGCTCTTTTGTGAGTTTCACATGTGTTGACAAGATGGAGATAGAACGGGATGGAGAAGAAAGTGTTCTAATCTTGTCCTCTGAATTGTTTGTCAGAGTGTTTGGCTTTTATGCATTAGATGCCTAAAGCAGGGTGTGTTAATAATAGTTGGTTTATGTGTGTTTTTCTGTTTTAGTATCTCACACTTTATCTATTAGTCTGTACTGAACATTTTCTCTTTGCCTGACTCTGAACACCATCTTAAGAAGGATTCAGAGGCAAGGGACTGGAATTGAGACAGTCACTTGAAAAGATAGCATCCTCACCTCTTTCCCAAATAACGCAGAATGCAAAAAATTCTTACCAGCTCTAGTTTCCCAAAACCACACCAATTCTAAAGGATGCCACCAGTGATCTCCATTGGACTCTTGCTCAGTTTCTGATTCATGTTACTCTATAGTTAGTGCTCTCCATCTCCCAGCTGCTTTCTCCCTTTAAAACTTTGAACTGTCCAGGTCTATTCAAAACTACCAAGTTACTTATTTACTCCTTTAATGGAAAAAAAAAATATCCCTACATCTAATATGGATCCCTTGTCCACTGATGACAACCTGCAATATGTTAAATGGCCAAAAATGATGAGACTGGCTGCTGACCATAAATGCCTTCCATGTGCAGGAAGAAAGGCACGTGGGTATTTTGCTCTGCCGAGCATCATCTCTGTCACTGGTAAAGATGAAGAACTCCAAAGGGAGTGGCCAGGGGAGTGATGGATTAACACTGATGGATTAGAGCAGAGCAAAATTACCGATGAATTACCAACCAATTACCAGCAGTGCACAAGGGTTTCAGTATTTGAATGATCAGTACGCATGTACCAATGCATTGTTTAATTTGTGAGGAGAAGACACCCAAATCAAGAGTAGAATTACTCTTGCCCTTGTGCTCAGGGGTTGTTCCCGAAGGGGCTTAGGAGTTTCTCTAATACTTTGCCAGAGATAAAGCTTGGGTTTTTCATATTTGAGTCATGCACTTAGATCACTGACTGTCTCTTTAGCCCAAATTGAGAATATTTTGATGATGATGTTCCTTGCATGTCTCTTCTGTCCTTTTTGTTCCTACCATGCTGGTCTCCTTCCTGCTAGGAGCCCAATGTCCCTTCCTGCTCTTTCCCCATCACTACCCCCAACTTTGTAGACAAAGCTCACATTTTACCTTCTCCAGTTAGTCCACTGATTGAGACCTTGTCTCATCAGCATCATTCTGTATTATTCTAGCTGTTGTCTGATCTACTTTCTATTTATTAGCTTCTTCTTCTTTTCACCTAGAATGTAAATTTGAGAGTAAGAAATCTGTGTTTTTCCTCTGATGCAACTAAGAGAAGGCTCCTAGAAAGTGTAAAATGAATGAAAAATTGGACACTCATTCAGCACAGCTAATCATTAGTGTCCAGTCCTCTGAATTAGCTAATGTCCCACATAAGAAAGAACATTTAGCAAAATTGAACTTCCCAAAAGTAGAAATAAACTGTTTGAAAATTATGGTTATTACTCCATATGGGGAATCTGTACATTATGTTGAGAAATCTGGCCTCTGCCTATTTGTCCTTCCATGGATACAACTTTTTATTTTTAAGTTCTCGAACTATTGGGTAAGTGCTTACCATCCTACAAGATTGGGTAAATATCACCGATGTCATAGGGAAGTCTGGAAGTGTGGTTCATCATTCAACACATATGGTAGAGAGTTAGATTTGGTTTTCTCTCCCTTCCTTCTTCCATCCCTGTATGATGGTTCTCTGAGTGACAGACGGCTACAAGGTATCACAACTTGGTGGGGAGCATAAATTGGGACAGAGGTGGAAATGGGGCAGGGATTGGTGACACAATTCCCAGTTGGATGGCACCAGGCCTGCTGAGTTGGGGGACACAGAGCAAGCCCATCTGTGCCACCAGGCCTTCTGTGATGCTCTGGGAGAAATGACAGCACTAACCCAGATCATACATATTCAAAGCCCAGTCTGGTTGCCTGGCACGATGGGCCACCCCAACAAAGCAGGTAACAGCTTGCATCCTTGACTCAAACCTTGGGGTGCTGAGTCGGTTGGGCCAGAAATGGTGTACTTGGAGAATGTGCTACTTCTTTCTCATTGAATGAAGGTGAACTGTTTTGAAATGAGGGGTTCTTGCTCAAGGGTTTAAGTTTCCCAAATACATTTGGATTATTTTGGTTCTGTTTGTTTATTTTGTTTCGGGGCCATGCCCAGTATTGCACTGGAGTTACTGCTGGCTTTGTACTCAGGATTCCCAGTCACTACTGACTGGGGCTGAGAGGACAACATGGGACCAGGGATTAAACCTGGATTGGCTGCATCCAAGGCAAGCACTCTACCCACTGTCCTAATGCTTCAGTCCCCCAAATATATTTGGATAGAATTTATTCAAGAACTTGGATGGGGAAAAATCCATTTTATTTTATTAATCCCTAACTGGAGTGAAACAAATCTGCTTATTTAAGTCTCAGGAACAAATCACACTATTATTCATGGTACTTGTCCACATAGAATTCCCAGAGAGTTTTGGATCACATTGTAGTTGTTGATGATTTCACAAAACATCTGTATATTTTTCCCAATGTAATAATCCAGTGTTTAGACTTGTTGTAGCATTTTGCTATTTAAAGCATTACCAAAGGCATGCTTATCACAATTTGTCATCACATTTTAATAATGATTCAAGATTATTGGCTTCATTTGTAATCTTATATATTTCATGATAGTCTAACTTCAAAACATTATTTCTGGAACTAGATTCATAGTAGTAGGTAGAGTGCTTGCTTTGCACACAGCTGACTCGGGTTTTATTTTTTGGAATCCCATATGAATTACAAGCTCCACTAGGAATGATTAACTCTTACTTTGGTTTTGTGGTACTCAGGAGTTACTCCTGGCTCAGTGCTCAAGAATTATTCCTGGCAGTGCTCAGGGACCATATGGATGTCAGGGATTGAATCCTGGTCAGCCATCTGCCAAGTAAATAGCCTATAGACAATATTATTGTTCCCACTCTTACCCACGGCTAGAAGTGATTTTGGAGTGCAGAGTTAGGAGTAAGACCCGAGCATTTCTGGGTGTGGCAAAACAAAACAAAGCTATAAACAAGTAGCAACAACAAAACATTTTTCTGATGGCCAAATATATAATATAGAGATTAAGGTGTATGCCTTGCATGTAGCTGACTTGTTTCAATCCAGGGCACCACATGATCACCTCAGCATCACCAATTGCAGCCATGGATCCTCCTCCATGTACAACCATGGTTATATTAGTAATCCTGACATTGCAGAGCCCCTGAGTAGTACCATGCTCTTGGGCCCTCATTAAAACTGCCAGACCCATTGGCCAACGGATCCAACAAATAAACAAAGAAACATTCTGAAGTGGAAATGAACCTTGACAGATTCTCTGATCTATGTTCTAATCCCTTCTTTAAATCCATACAGGAAAAAAAGGTGCTTGCCATTATGTTGTGTGTGTGTGTGTATGTGTGTGTGTGTGTGTGTGTGTGTGTGTGTGTACACATGTGCCTACCATATAAGTACTTCAGTCTGTGTTTTTTGAGCCAGTGGTAAACCATCCAAGTAATCTTAGGCACCTTCTCCTCCAGACAGAGAACTCTGCTCCTATATTTCTGCTACAAAATCTGGAGTCAGCAGCTAATCTTAGAAATCCCAAAGAAGATACCAGAGAAATACTTTGTACTGAAAAATAGCTTTCCCCAATCATATAAATGTGTGCTTATGACTCCATAGACAGTTTCATAGTTTTCTGCTATTATTATTATTATTATTATTATTATTATTATTATTATTATTATTATTATTATTATGTTTTGGGCCACATTTGGTAACACTCAAGGGTTACTCCTGGCTGTGCACTCAGAAATTGCTCGTGGTTCAGGGGACCATAAGAGATGCCGGGAATTGAACCCAGGTCTGTCCTGGGTCCGTAGCTCCTCCTCCTCTTCTTCTTCCTTTCTTTGTTTCTTCTTTCTTTTTCTTTCTCTCTTTCTTTCTTTTTCTTTCTTTCTTTCTTTCTTTTTCTTTCTCTCTTTCTTTCTTTTTCTTTCTCTCTTTCTTTCTCTTTCTTTCTTTCTTTCTTTTTTCTTCCTTTCTTTCTTCCTTTTATTCTTTCTTTCTCCTCCTCCTCTTCTCCTCCTCCGCCTTATCCTTCTTCTCATCCTCCTCTTCCTCCTCCTCTTCCTCCTCCTCCTTCTTCTCCTCCTCCTCCTTCTTCTCCTCCTCCTTCTCCTTCTCTTCCTCCTCCTTCTCTTCCTCCTCCTCCTC
>PVKC010003118.1:0-15844 GCA_004027635.1 Crocidura indochinensis | reverse complement strand
TTTATTCTTTTTTATTTTTTTATTTCTTTTTATTTTTTGGTTTTTGGGTCACACCCAGCAGCGCTCAGGGGTTACTCCTGGCTCTAAGCTCAGAAATCACCCATGGCAGGCACAGGGGACCATATGGGATGCCGGGATTCGAACCACCATCCTTCTGCATGAAAGGCAAATGCCCTACCTCAATGCTATCTCTCTGGCCCCATTCTTTATACAAAACAGAAGACCCCTCCCAGGTGTGGGTGGGTCTGACCATCCAGGTGAGATTAACAAAGGGCATAGGGAGATGGTTCCTTACAATAGATGGTGAGCAGGAGACCATGGATGGACTAAGGAAAGGAAGACAGGAGAGTTGACATGGAACTTCAAGTTAAAGTCTGACTCCTGGCTGAGTCCTCCAGGAACATGGTTAAAACTCCATTTCAGAAATGGGTCTGTTTCACTGGTACACCACCTTAATCTGCTACCACATCCTCTACTTCTCTCTAGCTGGGGAAAAAAGACAACAAAGACTCCTTCAACTGATTTAAATATTAGCATCATCAGATATAGAATACAAAATACATGCCTGCTGTGATTAAAACAATAAAATCAAAGCCTGGAAAAAATAGTAAGGAACAAAAATAACCTGAGAAGTAAATCAAATCTGAAAATGAATCAAATGGAACTTCCAGAAACTGAGATATTTTAAATAAAACTCAGAGAATGTCTTAAACAGCTGCACAGTTAACTAATGACTCAGTAAAAATTTACAACATCGTTTTCCAAAAACTGAAACAGAGAGACGTATTAAATGCAAACATTTCTGCATGTCCGAAGAAACAAGGGCTAAAATGAAAAGGCACACTCCTGATTGGGAGAAAATATTGGGAAACAATGTCTGATAAAGGACTAACATCTGAATTATGCCAAGAATTCTCAAAGATCAATGTCAGTAAATCCAATAACCACATTTTAAAATGGGGGAAAGGAAATAAAAAGACCTCCTCAGAAGACAGATGATGACCAGTTTGTATACAAAAAATATTTATTGTCATTTATTATAAGGGCATCTAAATTTCCTAACAGTGATATATCACATAACATCAATGCAAATGGCATATAGTAGAAAGAACAGAACAATTTGTGCTAGTGGGGATTCTTGAAAAATGAATTCTCATGTACTGTTCTTGGAAATGTTGCCTAGTTCGACACTTATGGAAACATTATGGCAATTCCTCAAAAATGTAAGACTACAGCTAACGAGGATCTCTCTGCTTTGTATCTATATAAAAGCACAAAAATGTTTGTTACTAGTGTATGCTCCACCATGATGTAGATAGAGGTAAAATATGTGTGACTATCTAAATCACTAGCTGTAGCACTAAAGTAAATAGGGAACCAAATTAACAGCAATTATATTTTAAAATGTAACTTTCAAGGAGTAAGGTTGGGCATGAGAGGAAATCTGGGGTAAGTGGTGAAGCAATGGGCTTATAGGGTGCTAAGACTGGATGTAGGAACACTGAATGTCTAAAAATTTATAATAAGTAACTATGTAAATCACAGTCTAAGTCAGGGGTCATGAAACTACAGGTCATGGGCCACATGTGGCCCTCAGAAGACATTTATCCAACATGCTGGGTATTTTTGCCACCACTGCCTGTCCTGCTTAGCAGCAGACTAGTCCCAGGCCAATGGTGAGCATGTGTGGAATGTGTGCCTCACTCTCTGACCCCCTCTCCTTCTCTCTGTCTCTCTACCATTACTCTCTGTCTCTGGCAGGGGTTCTCCAACTATGGCCTGTGGGCCACTATTGTTCATAGCTTTTTTTTTTTTTTCAAAATTCAGCTGGGCTCTCCAATGGTCTGAGGGACAGTTAACTTGCCTCTGTTTAAAAAGTTTGAGGACATCTGCAAGTAAAAAGGGAAGATAATAAACAAAAACCGGGGGAGAAACACTAATGATAGGGGGTTAATAATCTTCTTAAGTTAAATAGTGGTCTTAAACCTCATAAAAATAGGGAGAAGAACTTTCTCAAAGAAGAAATACAGATGGACAAAAGGCACATGAAAAAATGCTCCACATCACTTATCATCAGAGAGAAGCAAATTAAAACAACATCTCACACACCAGAGACTGGTACACAAAGAACAAGAACAATAAGTGCTGGAGGGGATGTGGGGAGAAAGGAATTCTCATTCACTGCTGGAGAAAATCCATCTAGTCTAGCTTTTGTGGAAAACAATATGGAGATTCCTCAGAAAACTTGAAATTGAGCTCCCGTATGATCCAGTTATACCACTTTTAGGGATATACCCTAGCAACACAAAAACATACTACAAAAAATGCCATCTGCATGCCTACGTTCATTGCAACTCTATTTACAATAGCCAGAATCTGGAAACAACCCAGATGCCCAACAACAGTTGAGTGCCTAAATAACCTATGGTGTATTTACAAAATGGAATACCATGCAGCTGTTAGAAAAAAACTCAATTCATTAAATTTTCCTATATATAAATGGACATGGAAACTATTATGCTGAATGAAATGAGTTAGAGGGAGAGAGATAAATACTCATCTGTGGGATTAAAGAAAAATAAAATATAGTATGGTAATAATACCGATAGACAAGAGAGATGAGGTTTGAAAGGACCGGCTCATGATATAAAGCTTATCACAAAGATCGGTGAGCACAGTTAGAGAAATAACTAACTACACCAACAACTATCATGTTAATGGTAGTGAGTGAGAAAAATAGAAAAAATCAGAATGCACTGATGAAGGGGTATACTTTTTTTTATGACTGAAACCCAACTACAAACGTGTCTGTAATCATGGTGCCTAAATAAATATATGAATAAAAATGAATTTTAAAATAGTTAAAAATAGATACATAGTTAGAAAGATCAATTCCAAATGGAGAAATTCAAGATCATTCCAAAATTTGGTAAATTTTATCATCTTTTTCCCAGTCAATATGACTAAGCAAGGGAAGGGGAAGATACATGTCTATCTATTACTTCTGTTCCTCTGGCTGGAAATTTCAAATTTTCAAAATAGCTGTTCCGTTTTTGTGACAAATCACTATCTATCTGTTTCTCATGCATGCAAAGAACTAAACTTAAGTATATCATAACAGACATGATTTGAGATCTGTAGGACCCACACATGCAGAGAGAAACCTGAAATTGCATCTAACGCCATCCATGATGCAGTAATGCCCAACAGGAATGCATAATCTGTAAAGACAAAAGTCACTCTGACACACTTTACACACTTTATCTATTTTTTAAGAAGTACATGCAAACTATCTAAAAATCACAGCTCTTTGGTTCCTTTTCTGAATTTTCTTTTCTATTTCTGCTTTTTTTTCTTTTGTTTTTGCCTGTATTCAGGGGCTAAGCAAAACCATGAACTATGTGCCCTACAAAGGTAGTGAAAAAGTGAATGTGTAATTGAGGAAAATATATGGCATCATTCTATCCCTTCATTTAAAACTTAAATGGTGTTTCAAGACATTAGGTCATGAAATAATTAAGCAAGGGAGTTATAAAAAAAGAATTTTTAATGTCTTTGACACCCTTTCCCTGTGTTAGAAATATTTATAAAAATCCCGGCAGTGCTCGGGGGTTGCTCCTGGCTCCATGCTCAGAAATTGCTCCTGGCAGGCACGGGGGACCGTGTGGGGCACCGGGATTCGAACCGATGACCTTTTGCATGGGGGCAGACGCCTCGCCTCCATGCTATCTCCCAGGCCCCCTCCATATCTTTTTAATGGTCGAGATAATAAATCTCGAGTATTTCTGATAAACTCTTTTTCTATGCATACTGGTTACTATATAAATTATGACATTTATATAAGTTAGACCAAGTGATCTAAGTCAGAAGAAAACACAAATACCAAAATTTAACTTATTTGTGAGAGTAAAAACAAGCAAATTAACAAATTAAAAATAAATATAGAGGCCGGAGAGATAGCGTGGAGGTGGGGCATTTGCCTTTCATGCAGAAGGATGGTGGTTCGGGTCCCGGCATCCCATATGGTCCCCTGAAGCCAGGGGCGATTTCTGAGCCTGGAGCCGGGAGTGACCCCTGAGCACTGCCGGGTGTGACCCAAAAAACCAAATAAATAAATTAAATTAAATAAATATAAGACATAGAAAATAATACCATACCTGATGGTCAGGGCCTTGGGGGTGAAATAGGTTTTGTGGAGGTGATTATAAAGTAGTTTGCAGATGTAGTGGTAGTAGAGCAGACGCCAAATTAATAAGGTTCTCCTCTACCTTATACCTGTATAATGTTATAAACCAGTGTAATACCTCAATAAATTTAATAAAAAATCAAGTTGGGAGACACACAAAGAATGGAACATAGTCCTTCACTTTCTTAAAAAAATAGCTAAAATATCAAGTGTGTCAAAATGATTTGTAAAGTAAATTTAATTTACAGAAGCAGTGAGAGATAGTGACTGGAGAGATTGTATAAGGGTTAAAATGGATGCCTTACATATAACCCACCCAATTTGATCCCTAGCATCACATGGTCCTTAGATATAGTTGTGTGCCATTGTGGTACTCACTGCTATCACAGAACCTGAGAAGCAATGCATCTCTGGGACCAAGCATTGATGTGCTTAGTTGGCTGAGAATAAGCACCACAGATGTCCTGAGTGCCAATTGGTTGCCAAAAATGAAATGAAATGAAATAAAACGATGCTTTTTATGTTTCTTATACCAAGAAGTTGAATCACTAGATTATGTGGAAATTCTATTTTTGCCTCTCTTGAGAAATTTTTTCCATTGATTTAACCAGAAGACATTCCCACCAACAGTGATTGAGTTTTCTTTTTTTAACCACAAATACTATATTTATTGCATCACTTAGTACAGTGACAGGATATGGAAATAACCCAAATCTCTAACTAAGCATTTATGAATGGATAAAGTTAGAGTATATATACAGTAGAATCCTATGCAGCCACAAGAAAAAATGAAGTCATACATTTTGCACAACTTGGAAAAAATTGGAGGATATGCTGTCAAGTAAAATAAAAATAATAAATACCAGATGATCTCATTTATCTGTGGTCTATAGAGAAGGAGAACAAGGGAAGAAGCAGTATTAAATGATGAATTTAATAAGTGATGAATTCTTGACGCTGAGTTATAGGTTTGAGATTACCAGTAAGGGGGTTGGGGTCTGGGTGAACTGGAAGTAACAAAAGGCTATGGCAGGGGCTGGAGAAATAGCACAGAGGTAGGGCATTTGCCTGGCATGCAGCTGAACAATTATAGGTGGTGGTTTGAATCATAGCATCCCATATAGTTCCCCGAGACTGCCAGGAGCAATTTCTTAGTGCAGAGTCAGGAGTTACTCCTGAGTGCAGTCGGGTGTGATTCCCCCCCCCCCAAAATATATATAAAGAGATACAATGGCAGAAGTTTTGGGTACTATGGTGTTGATGAGGTAAGGAAACTATATATTATATCATAAACATTAGCATCATTTTAACCTATTTAGTCATCTTACCTTAACTTTGTGTATATATGTACATCTATTTATATATGCATTATGTGTGCTTATAAAAGATTGAATGCTAATGGAAGAAAAATGTTCCACCAATAATCAATTTTCTTTGTAAATCTTAAGAATGCTTCTCTGAATGTAATTTCTCTTTTTGGTCTTGCTGCTTTCAGTATTCTATCCCTATCTGTTGGATTCATCACTGTGAATAGGATGTGTCTTGGGGTTCTTTTCTTTGGATCTCTTCTAGCTGGTACTCTTTGGGCATGCAGAATTTGGTTGCACTCAATATTTAGCTCTGGGAATTTCTCTGCAATGATGTCCTTGACTATTGATTCTGCCTGGAGATTTTCTTCCTGTGTCTCTGGGACTCCAATGATTTTTATGTATTTTTCTGTTGAGTTATTGAAGACTTCTATTTTCATCTGCTTGCATTCTTTGAGTATTTTTTCCATTTTCTGATCATTTGCTTTAAGACTCTTTTCCAATCTCTTCTGTTGTATGGAGTTGTTATGCATCTCATCTTCCAACTCACTGCTTCTGTCCTCAGCTGCTGTTGCTTTGTTGGACTTTCCATTGAGGTTTTCATTTCCTCTACTGAGTTTTTCAGTTCTATTACTTCAGTTGAAGTTTTCTGATTTTTATCTTTGTGGTCTCTTCAGCTCAAATCTATGCTTTCTTGGATTTCTAAGAGAATCCTTCTCGTTTCTTCTCTAAACTCCTTATTTGAGAGGCTAACTAGGTGTTTGATTCTTCTCAGAGCTGCCATCCATCTTTATTCTCTATTGCATGGAGTTGGCCTGCATTTTTTCACCATTGTCTCATCTGTAGTGTGATTTTTTTTTCTACGTGTAGGAGTGGAATTCATTGTCTAGAAGATGAGCGAGGTCACAAAGCAAAGAGGAGCAGCCATGCTTCTCTGGCACTACCCTTTGTGGGTGGGAAGAGCCTACCTTGATAAAATTAAGTTTGCTGGTGTCTTCCTCTGTAGCCTCTAGCAGGAAATCAGGAAGCCCAATTTTCCTTGTTTGTCTACTTTATTTTTGCCTGTTAATCCAGTACCATTTATTTATTATTTTTGGCACCCTCCCCCTATTTTTATTTTTAAATAATTTTTATTGAGACCAATGTGAAGTACAAGTCTTTCATAGTTATATTTGAGGTACATAGTGACAGTGAATTAGGGCAGTTTCCACCACAAGTGTTGTCCTCCCTCTGCCACTGTTCTCATCATGCATGCCATACCTCCTTTCTTAGTTTCCTAGACTTCTAGTGTAACTGGTCCCTTTTGTGTATAGTTCGTTGTATTTTGGGTCTCTTGATTTTATTGTCGTTGACTTTGAGTTGGGTATTTAGATCTGATCATTTATTTCCACTTAATGCTCATGAGACTGACTCCAGTATCATTTCATGAAACATATATTTTATAAGTCATTAAGAAAAAACACGTTTATAAGGATTGAAAATTAAGAGGAAAATTTTAAACAATAAAATAAAATCCAGGAGCAAAGATGTATACAATAAAGACAATACAGTCATCATTAAGACATATCCAAGGACAATAGAGTATACTAGAAACCGAGACATAGCTTAATAAACAGTTACATCTACTCTAGCTGTTGGTTTTTAGCATGTTTCTATGAAACTAATCAAACTGACAAAAGAAATGAAATATATGATAGATTTGAATTACATAATTACTAAGCCCGAATGAATGCATATGCATTTCACACATAATAAATACAGATCACATATTCTTTTTAAGAATATGTGGCTGTCCACAAAGTCAATATTATACTTGGGTGACAAAGGAAGACTCGCCGAATTCCAAAGAAACAACATCATACAAACTATGCTTTGACCATAATGCCATAAAATTAGGAATTGATAGCAAAGAGCAGAGTTTTAAAATCCCTTGTGCTTGGAAGTTAAAAAGGCATATCAATGAATAACCCTTTAGTGAAAGAGGAAATTGCAAGGAGAAGTATGAAGTACTTTAAGCTGGACAACATGAAAGCACCATATGGCAAGTTACATGGGACATAAGTAAATCACCTCTTAGAAATTTACACTTTTAAATACATATATCAAAAAGCCCGAAAGAACAAAAACAAATGAGCTAAGCTTTGTGAGTCTTCAATTCACAAAATTAGTTAGTAAAAGAGCAACTGAGCCAATTGAAAAAGCTATGAAGTAATTGAAACATACAGAGCAGATATCACTAAAATGATATCTCCTCCTCACAACTGCAAGAGGAAGATTTAACAAAATTAAAGGCTGGTTTCTAAGATTTCATTTGTGAGATTTAAAGTGTTAAAGAAGGAGGTAAGGTACAAATTAAAAAATACAAATGAGTAAAAAGTTAACTGTAGATAAAACAGATTGTAAAGATAATAAAATAGCTCTCATTTGAATGTTTATAAAAAGACTAGAAAACTAGGTTTAATAATATATTTCTAAAAATTCAAAGCTAACATAGGAGAAATGAGAAAAGTTGAATAAATTCATCATTCTTTTACAAATGGAAAGATTAAATGCTCCCCTCAAATTCACACATGTGTCAGCAAAGACCAAGATCCAAAAGTTTTATAGGAGACTTCTATTTTATATTGTTCTCAAACTATCTATAAATAATCTGTCTTTTGTAAGTTGCTCCAGGAAAAAGACAGAGAAAGCCAACAAATGACAATTCAAATAAATTATTTTATATCTTAATATATGTATGCTTACTCAAGCAAAAAATAAGGTAACTGAATCCAACAGCATATTTAAAACACTATATCATGACTAAAATGAATATTTTCAGGAAGTAATAATGATATAAAGTCTTTTAAAGCAGCTCACTAAATTAATAGATTAAAGGTGATAAAATGATACGACTGTCTTGATAGGTGAAGAAAATGCATGAAATAAATTGCGACCATTTTTCAGAGTGATAGTAAAAATAGTAACATTTCTTACAAAACTTGATTAATAATATCTAACAAAATGCACATGGTGAATGTTATTTTCAAGAAACTTTATGCCTTTTTTTGGTGGGGAATACAAATCATTTCATTGAAACTAAATATAATACAAAAGCCCTCCTAGATTGAGGGTCATTCTCCCCAATATATTTCCCACATTCTTTCAAGTACTGAGCTTATGAAGTAAGGAAAATTTGAAGAGTAAAAATTCTTTTCATTAAAATATTAGCCTAGTAGGTAAAAACATATACAAAGTTGGGATTTATTAAAGACACAATAGGACAGGGGTCTCAAACACCCAGCCCGCAGGCCGTTTGAGTCCCTCCGTACAACATTTTGCGGCCCACGGCCGGCCTTCAAATATCACAGTATTCGCGATTATTCACTTATTGAATCATGGCAATAAGAATCACATTAGTAAGAAAAAAATCGCATTAAACATTCGCATATTCCAAGCAGTTCCGTTCGAGTATGCAAATGTTTAATGCAATTTTTGCGATGTTTTTCTTAGTAATGCATTTTTTTTATTGCGAATATTTGGTAAGCGAAATCCTTTATGAGGCCCTGCCTCACCCCGACTTTGCCTCCTGCAACCCCCAGATAAATTGAGACCCCTGCAATAGGAGAAAAGACAACTGCAAATTGGCCTTTTTTCTCACTTAAGTGCTCACATCAACAGGGTCAGGACAGAATGCTGCCTGGGTGTAAAAGGTTTAACTTGTAAAGGTTGAACTCTCTTGTTCTATTTGGTACCTTAACCATTGCTTTCTAATGATTTCTCTACTTGGATCATTCTACCATCTGCCCTTGGTATTGTTCTGTCTTTCCCCTCTTATTATTTATGTTATTTTTTTCTGGCCTAATTGTATTAATCAATATGTTCAGTTCTATGGTAGAGTAGTGGTTATGACAAGCCACAGCTGAAAAAATATTGCTACCTCGTTTCCTCCTGTGTTAACAGAGGATGGAGGCAATTCAAACCTGCTTTTCTCTTCCTGCCTACCTGTTCCTACCTCTGGATGGATGGACAGCTTGCTGCCTGAAAGAGTAGTAGATAATTGTGAAAGACTTTTTCTTGTACCCATGGCTTTCCTTGGACCTACTCTATTGCAACTTGTTGCTTTCCCAACCACCATCCATGTGAGAATACTTAGGAGCAGATCATAAGGGATGTGGTTTTCTCTTCCTATAGAGCACTGCCCCAGTTCATCTACTTTATTGTTTTTTTTTTTTAGTTCATCTACTTTAACACTTCTTATATCAGGTCTTCTCCATACCTACATCCTATCCAACTGGTAGGACACACTTTGTCACTCTATGATTAGGGAGAGCACCATAGGGTTGATGACATTAATTCTGGGAGCCCATCATTCCTTTCACTACAGTATCATCTTTCCTTCACCATCATTCAAGGTAAAATTCTAGAATGTTTTGGGTAAGGACAAAAAGGAAGAGACCATTAAAGAGATTTTTCGAAGGGTATGGAGAGACAATATAGCAGTTAATGCATTTGTCTTGCATGAGGATGACCTGAATTTCATTTCTGACACCACGTACAGTCACCAGAGCCCACCTGGATTGATATCTAAGTACAAAGTCAGGACTACGTCTGGAGTATCTCTGATGACTCTCGCATAAACAACAATAACAGCAAGTGAATACTTAAGACACGAATATTTGTAGTCTAGTCTAGTCTATATGCTATTGAGCAAAGTCTGATTTCTATAGAGAAATGATTTTTTTAATTAAGCTTGGAGAAATAGCACAGTGGGTAGGGCTCTTGCCTAGCATATGACCAGCTTGGTTCTATCCCCAGAATCCTATATAGTCCCTTGAACCCGCCAGGAATAAGCCCTGAGTATCAGCAGGTGTGCCACCTATAAAAAAAAAACAAACATTTTATTTGTTCAAGCAAATAAAACTAAGGGTGATGCAGTGGCTCTTCATAAATGAAGGTGCTAGTTTTAGGTGGTAGAGGCTAAACATCTGCAATCAGTCAGGAATGCCCAAACATCTCTCTGCCTCCCCCAGCATAGCTAAAAGCAATACTATAGATTTTTTGGTCATGGACAATCAGCTGGATCTTCACATGACCTGTCATAAGATTCACTCATCCCAACACCTGTACCCAGATGGTACAAGTTATATCCAACTTGTACCTTCTAGGTTCCTAGAAGATAACGTTTTACCTCATTCCAGTCAAAAGATACCAATGAGGGTTTTTTAAAAAAAAAAAAAAAAGCATAAACTGAGTTCTTGCTATTGTTTAGCAGAAATTTCAGCTTGATCTCTGTTTCACCAACTCTCCATAGTCTCAGATAATTTCCAGTAGTCATCAGCAGGTCTGGGTAGACTTTATTTTTTTTGGTTTTTGGGTCACAGCGGGCAGTGCTCAGGGGTTACGCCTGGCTCTATGCTCAGAAATCGCCCCTGGCAGTCTGGGGGACCATATGGGATGCCAGGATTCAAACTACCATCCTTCTGCATACAAGACAAATGCCTTACCTCCATGCTATCTCTCCATCCTGTGTAGACTTTTTAAGTGTCAGGGATCCACATGAGTTTTGTGGTGAGGTGTTTGGTGAGGTAATGGTGTTTTAGCAAATAAACTTTTCATCTAAAACAAGCTGAACCTTGTTGCACTCCTCAATGATGGAATGGATATAGTGGTTCTAGATGTTCAAGTTCCCTGCAAACCTGTTGCTGTTAAACACTGGGCCTTATTTTCCTCCTACCTTGATTTTTGGGAACTACTGTCCAATCAGCAATGATCTATTCTTTGCTTGGTTGCTTGGACCCCTCATTTATCTCTGCCACATCTTCACTCTAGAGGATGACCATCAGTCTCTCATCTGGGACATGCAGCAAATACCCCTTACCCTTGAGGTCCTCATCCTGGCCTACATCACCCAAGGAGAGATCAACAACACACAGTGGGCATCTACTCAGCCCGATTCAATCTGAGTTGGATATGATACAACTGTTTGGAGGTACTCTGAATGTAGTACTGGTGGTGTAGTTTCATGGAGCAGGGATTTATGTGTTGTCTGCCCTTGCCACCCCCAACCCAAGTAAGAGGAGACATATTTCTGGTGGCCAATATGTCTCTCATTGTTCTGTATCTACTGTCACGAGAAGCTACTCTCAGGCTTCAACCTTTACAAGTGTTACATAGGTTGGATGTCAAACCAGACTCAGAGGGGCAGCTCCCTGGAATAAACATGAGCTCACACCTGACTGTTTGACATCTGGAACCCATTCAAGGAGTTTGGGTAGGTGAATGTCCCAAGCTCCTCAACAACTAACAGCCACCACTCCAGACAGTTCTGCTTACAGAACTGGAAATTTAAAGCTCCTTCTACAGAGTTGATCACGGTCTGTGCTCTCAGTTCCTCTTTTCACAATCTCCATCTGCAATATGGATTCAAGTTTCCAGAGGTACAAGGTGACCTGGAGTCACCTCAGCTACTCCTCAGTTTCCCAATGGCCTTATTTTCCTCCTACCTTGGTTTTTGGAAACTACTGTCCCATCAGCAATGATCTAGTCTTTGCTTGGTTGCTGGATGATAGACCTCAGATCTACACTTATCCACCAACATGCCCCACAAGAGAGAGGTTAAGACACAGAAATCTCTGTAAAGGTCTGACTGAGAGCCCTGTTATTCACTTAATAGCCTTGAGGATTCACCATCACTGTCTCCAGTCCAGCATTGGTCTTTCTCTCTGTCATCCCACACACCATTCTTGCCTCAACCTGGCTCTTCCAGGTATGTTCTCCACATCTCAAGTCATGCCAGCCAGTAACAGCATGATTCCTCTTTTCCAGCTCCCACTAGCCCAGGTGCATTCCAGGTTATCCCCTATTAATTGCAAATAGAATTCCACATAGATCTGTAATCAAAGTTATCTCACATGAGATGAGAAGGAATGCACCTTTGATGATCTTGCTGGGCTCCTGATTCTTTGCCTTTTTCAGATCCTTTCAGGGAACCTACCAAGTCTGCTGGGAAAAAAAGTTTGTATGGTCACTGTCCCAAGTGCCCCAACCCTCACCAATATCACCTGGGTTATGGAGGGCTCAGAAGGGATCAATGAACATCTTTCCCACGCAGGCTCTGTCCAAGGGCACAAATCATGGATTTGCTTCTGTCCAAACTGATTCTTCCTGGTACTGATTGAGTCTTTGGCAAAGATATAGGTGGACAGTCAGGTATGAAAGGCGAGGGGCAATGTTAACCTTGACACTACTGGGTCTAAGTCATGAATGAGGAGGTAGAAGAATTTTGCCAGAAGAATAAGAAGGTTGAGTTGCAAGTAAAGTAAGTGTGCTAAGAGAGAGAATGACTGGTCAGACTGACTCAGCAGAGGCCTGCAGAGGGAGAGACTTGATTAGAATAGTCTTGGGGAGTCTTTTATGGTGTGTCTTTGGCTTGCTTAAATGGGAAGTTTCTGCTTTCTATAGATTAATTCATTCTGGCAGGCGGGTAAGCAGGAGACATGGAGCCAATTCTAGGAAGGGAGTGAATTGAATATAATATGTTCTGAGTCAATCATAAGATGGTAAAAAAAGATGGATATAAAATAATTTGCGCCTAGCCTTGAAAGAGCATGTCTGGGCCAATTCTAGGAACTATAGAGCAGAATGGGCTACACTGGGGCCTCTAGAGTCTACTGAGCACATGCTATGATATGAGTAGGGACATTAGCTGGAACAGTCTTAACGTGTCAGGCATTTTTGTTACAGGAATTAAACGAGGCAGCTTTTTCAGGGGGCTTATGCTAGACCACATCAAGAAAGACTCAATATCAAATACCAGCTCTGTCTTCCAGGGGTTTTGCCCTCTTTAAGTCAGGATTTCCTCTCCTGTGAAATGAGGATCAGAGAGTTTAGGTATTATATGGAGTATAGTATAAGAATGACCAAAGGTAGGCTCTGATCAAGGTGATCCCTTTTCTTCCAGGTGCTCCCTTGCTCAGTCCTATAGCCTGATACACAGTCTGGATATCCTAAGCTAGATCCTAATATCCTGTTCTGTCCCCAGGGGGCCATGGACTGTACTCAGTTCCTCTCTGCCCTCATGGGGTAGTCCCCAAATCTGCATTTGTGATATGGATTAAAGCTGCAAGATAACCTTGAGTCAGAACCTTTACCCTCTCATTGACTCTCTTCTTCCATCCTGATTTTCAGAAATGTTGTCATCCTATCAGCAATAATCTGACCTTTGATTGCTCTCTGGAGTGTAGACATGTGATTTATTTTCACCCTCAATTAGTCACTTTGTCTACTTCCTATTGGGACCTTTATCCATACTTAGTTCTTACCACCTTGACTTGAGGGTCAGCCACTTCTCCTCATATAAAGACAGTACCCATAAGGATTCTTGCATGTGGACATACAGACCTGGATCCTGGGAAGATCCTGGAACCAAGGACAAGTATGTTTTAATGTCACACCTTGTTTAGGTCATTGAAGTGTTAAGATTTTTACCAAGTCAGATGAGAAATGATAGCAAGTGAAACATGATCCTTTAAGGTGTTAGTGACAAAACCCAGCCAGGACCCATGTCACAGACTGGCTGCAAATATGTAGCTCTCTATCCCTACCACTTCAGTCCTTATTCCACCTTGGCACCAGAGATACCTCTCTCTTCTTGTCCTATGATATTCTGCTCCAAATCTACCACACCTAGTGTTCTTATGCATGAAATAAAGGGGTGCCTGGACTCAATGGTGGTTACCTTAACCCATCTAAATTTATAGCTCCCAATTAGAGAAATTTTAAAAAGTAAAACAACATGAAATACAGAGTTAAAAAGGAAGCTGTTGAAAGCTGAGTCATACAATGCTCCAAAACCTATCCCTTCATAAATTGTTCATTTTCTACCACCAATTTCCTCAGTTACCCTCCATCCCTCCACACCATTCCCCAGCCGGTCTCTTGGGCAGAAATTGTTTTTCTCAAATTTGAAAGCTTTTTGAAGCTGCTCATCAAAATCACCATGAGTGCCTCTAAAAAGTTTATATTCTAGCTTTTACTGCAAAAGCATCATCAGGCAGAAAATGCGGATCATATATAGTTTCTTTGAGCTCCAGCTTCAACATAGTTTGACATGGTTGGAACCTATTTTGATTTAAAGTTTTGATATTTTGTTCACCATGGATTCTGTTCTCATTAATTAAAAATTATTTAAGTAGTTTTGATTTGATTTTATATATTTAGGGGACATACCCAGAAGTGCTCAGGGATTACTCCTGGCTTGCTCTGTACTCTGGAATCACTTATGACAGAGCCTGGGGAGCCATCTGGGGTGCTGGGGATTGAAACCAGGTCAGACATGTGCAAGGCAGACACCCTATTCACTCTATTATAACTCCAGCCTCTAATCCTCAGATATTTGACTTCCCTCAAATTTTGTTTTTGAGTTCTAGCTCTTTCTGGGATGCTTGGTCCTCCTGGCTCCCCAAAATGCAACAATATAAATATGTCTTTTATACACTTCTCAGGTGATCAACTTGACTGCACACCTACACCCTGATAAAGTATTTTTTTTTTTGCGGGGGGGTCACACCTGGCAGTGCTCAGGAGTTACTCCTGAGCTCCATGCTCAGAAATCGCTCCTGGCAGACTCAGGGGACCATATAGGATGCCAGGATTTGAACCACTATTCTTCTGCATACAAGGCAAATGCACTACCTCCATGCTATCACTTGGCCCCCCCCTGATAAAGTCTTAATGTTAAGCAGAAGGTCAAGAAAATTGATGTTCAAGGATATGATGTTCTCTGGGATCAAACCCAATTCTTTCTGACATCAACTTCATGTCTGCTTCTCTGTGCTATGTGGCCTCCCTTCAGAGATCAAAAATGTGCAAAAAGTGAGAGGAAACTGAGGTGATGGGGGAGCCTACCAGGATCCCACAGGATCCCAGTACTTTCTCCTCCTGACCATAAGTTCAATGCCTACCAGGACAGAGTTGCTCTGGTTTAAACCTCTTATAAGCTCAAGAGTAGCAGGGTTCACTTTCCCTGGGGACTCCCTAGGCCATGGGTATGCAGGCAGGCTGCAGATGAAGCTGCTATGATGGATGGTTATTTTTTAATTCCCACTTACCCTTTAGTTGAATATAACCCAAGCAGCTGTCAGCTTCAAGGACTTGGGTGTCTACACCTCAGCCTGTGCCAACTGTGGAGATTGTAGAGTGATGACATGAAGCACATACAGGCAATTATTTATTTGCACTTGACCAGAAGACTTTAGAGAGTGTACCTTTAGAAATTAAAGCCTAGGGGTCAGAGATATAGCATGGAGGTAAGGCCTTTGCCTCTCATGGAGAAGGATGGTGGCTCAAATTCCGGCATACTATATGGTCC